>JAWPHD010021015.1:0-29607 GCA_037043455.1 Cyrtodaria siliqua | reverse complement strand
ACATATATGTGTAAGAAATGATATATATGCGTAAGAACTGAATATATATGCGGAAGAACGGAATATATATGTGTTAGAACGGAATATATATGCGTAAAAACTGAATATATATGTTTAAGAACGGAATATATATATGTAAGAACGGAATATATATGTGTAAGTACTGAATATATATGTGTAATAACTGAATATATATGTGTAAGAACTGAATATATATGCGTAAGAACGGAATATATATGTGTAAGAACTGAATATATATGCGTAAGAACGGAATATATATGCATAAGAACAAAATATATATGCGTAAAACTGAATATATATGCGAAAGAACGGAATATATATGCGTAAGAACGGAATATATGTGTAAGAATGGAATATATATGTGTAAGAACGGAATATATATATGTGTAAGAACGGAATATATACGTGTAAGAACGGAATATATATGTGTAAGAACGGAATATATATGTGTAAGAACGGAATATATATGTGTAAAAACGGAATATATATGTGTAAGAACTGAATATATATGTGTAAGAACTGAATATATATGTGTAAGAAATGAATATATATTTGTAAGAACTGAATATATATGTAAGAACTGAATATATATGTGTAAGAACTGAATATATAGGCGTAAGAACGGAATATATATGTGTAAGAACGGAATAAATATGTGTAAGAACGGAATATGTACGTGTAAGAACGGAATATATATGTGTAAGAACGGAATATATATGTGTATATATGTGTAAGAACGGAATATATATGTTAAAGAACTGATTTTATATATGTAGTGAATATATATGTGTAAGAACTGAATATATATGTGTAAGAACGGAATATATATGTGTAAGAACGGAATATGTACGTGTAAGAACGGAATATATATGTGTAAGAACTGAATATATATGTGTAAGAAGGGAATATATATGTGTAAGAACTGAATATATATGTGTAAGAACGGAATATATATGTGTAAGAACGGAATATATGTGTAAGAACGGAATATGTACGTGTAAGAACGGAATATATATGTGTAAGAACTGAACATATATGTGTAAGAAATAAATATATATGCGTAAGAACAAAATATATATGCGTAAGAAAGAAATATATATGCGTAAGAACTGAATATATATCTGTAAGAACTGAATATATATGTGTAAGAACGGAATATATATGTGTAAGAAGTGAATATATATGTGTAAGAACTGAATATATATGTGTAAGAACGGAATATATATGTGTAAGAACGGAATATATACGTGTAAGAACGGAATATATATGTGTAAGAACGGAATATATATGTGTAAGAACGGAATATATTTGTGTAAGAACTGAATATATATGTGTAAGAACTGAATATATATGTGTTAGAACTGAATATATATTTGTAAGAACTGAATATATATGTGTAAGAATTGAATATATATGTGTAAGAACTGAATATTTATTTGTAAGAACTGAATATATATGAGTAAGAACTGAATATATATGAGTAAGAACTGAATATATATGCGAAAGAAAGGAATATATATGTGTAATAACGGAATATATATGTGTAAGAACTGAATATATATTTGTAAGAACTGAATATATATGAGTAAGAACTGAATATATATGAGTAAGAACTGAATATATATGCGAAAGAAAGGAATATATATGTGTAAGAACGGAATATATAGGTGTAAGAACGGAATATGTACGTGTAAGAACGAAATAAATGTGTAAGAACGGAATATATATGTGTATATATGTGTAAGAACGGAATATATATGTGTAAGAACTGAATATATATGTGTAAGAAGGGAATATATATGTGTAAGAACTGCAAATATATGTGTAAGAACGGAATATCTATGTGTAAGAACGGAATATATATGTGTAAGAACGGAATATGTACGTGTAAGAACGGAATATATATGTGTAAGAACTGAACATATATGTGTAAGAAATGAATATATATGAGTAAGAAATGAATATTTATGCGTAAGAACTGAATATATATGCGTAATAACTGAATATATATCTGTAAGAACTGAATATATATGTGTAAGAACGGAATATATATGTGTAAGAAGTGAATATATATGTGTAAGAACGGAATATATATGTGTAAGAACGGAATATATATGTGTAAGAACAGAATAAATATGTGTAAGAACTGAATATATATATGTAAGAACTGAATATATATGTGTAAGAACTGAATATATATGCGTAAGAAGTGATTACATATGCGTAAAACTGAATATATATGCATAATAACTGAACATATATGTGTAAGAAATGAATATATATGCGTAAGAACTGAATATATATGCGTAAGAAATGAATATATATCTGTAAGAACTGAATATATATGTGTAAGAACGGAATATATATGTGTAAGAAGTGAATATATATGTGTAAGAACTGACTATATATGTGTAAGAACGGAATATATATGTGTAAGAACGGAATATATACGTGTAAGAACGGAATATATATGTGTAAGAACGAAATATATACGTGTAAGAACGGAATATATTTGTGTAAGAACTGAATATATATGTGTAAGAACTGGATATATATGTGTAAGAACTGAATATATATTTGTAAGAACTGAATATATATGTGTAAGAACTGAATATATATGAGTTAGAACTGAATATATGCTTAAGAACGGAATCTATATGTGTAAGAACGGAATATATATGTGTAAGAACGGAATATGTACGTGTCAGAACGGAATATGTATGTGTAAGAACGGTATATATATGTGTATATATGTGTAAGAACGGAATATATGTGTAAGAACTGAATATATATGTGTAAGAAGTGAATATATATGAGTTAGAACTGAATATATATGCGTAAGAACGGAATATATATGAGTAACAACGGAATATATATGTGTAAGAACGGAATATGTACGTGTAAGAACGGAATATGTATGTGTAAGAACGGAATATATATGTGTATATATGTGTAAGAAAGGAATATATGTGTAAGAACGGAATATATATGTGTAAGAAGTGAATATATATGTGTAAGAAGTGAATATATATGTGAAAGAACGGAATATATATATGTGAAAGAACGGAATATATATGTGTAAGAACTGAATATATATGTGTAAGAACTGAATATATATTTGTAAGAACTGAATATATATGTGTAAGAACTGAATATATATGAGTAAGAACTGAATATATATGCGAAAGAACGGAATATAAATGTGTAAGAACGGAATATATATGCGTAAGAACAGAATATGTACGTGTAAGAACGAAATATATGTGTAAGAACGGAATATTATATGTGTATATATGTGTAAGAAGGGAATATATATGTGTAAGAATTGAATATATATGTGTAAGAAGGGAATATATATCTGTAAGAACTGAATATATATGTGTAAGAACGGAATATATATGTATAAGAACGGTATATGTACGTGTAAGAACGGAATATATATGTGTAAGAACTGCACATATATGTGTAAGAAATGAATATATATGCGTAAGAAATGAATATTTATGCGTAAGAGCTGAATATATATGCGTAATAACTGAATATATATCTGTAAGAACTGAATATATATGTGTAAGAACGGAATATATATGTGTAAGAAGTGAATATATATGTGTAAGAACAGAATATATATGTGTAAGAACGGAATATATATGTGTAAGAACAGAATAAATATGTGTAAGAACGGAATATATATGTGTAAGAACTGAATATATATGTGTAAGAACTGAATATATATGCGTAAGAACTTAATACATATGCGTAAAACTGAATATATATGCATAATAACTGAACATATATGTATAAGAATTGAATATATATGCGTAAGAACTGAATATATATGCGTAAGAACGGAATATATATGTGTAAGAACTGAATATATATGCGTAAGAACTGAATATATATTCGTAAAACTGAATATATATGCGTAAGAACTGAACATATATGTGTAAGAAATGATATATATGCGTAAGAACTGAATATATATGCGTAAGAATAGAATATATATGTGTAAGAACGGAATATATATGCGTAAGAACTGAATATATATGTGTAAGAACTGAATATATTTGTGTAAGAACGGAATATATATGCGTAAGAACGGAATATATATGTGTAAGAACGGAATATATATGTGCAAGAACGGAATATATATGTGTTAGTACTGAATATATATGTGTAAGAACTGAATATATATGTGTAAGAACTGAATATATATTTGTAAGAACTGAATATATATGTGTAAGAACTGAATATATATGCGTAAGAACGGAATATATATGTGTAAGAACGGAATATATTTGTGTAAGAACGGAATATATATGTGTAAGAACGGAATATATATATGTGTATATATGTGTAAGAACTGAATATATATGTGTAAGAACTGAATACATATGTGTAAGAAGGTAATATATATGTGTAAGAACTGAATATATATGTGTAAGAATGGAATATATATGTGTAAGAACGGAATATATATGTGTGAGAACAGAATAAATATGTGTAAGAACTGAATATATATATGTAAGAACTGAATATATATGTGTAAGAACTGAAAATATATGCGTAAGAAGTGAATACATATGCGTAAAACTGAATATATATGCATAATAACTGAACATATATGTGTAAGAAATGAATATATATGCGTAAGAACTGAATATATATGCGTAAGAAATGAATATATATCCGTAAGAACTGAATATATATGTGTAAGAACAGAATAAATATGTGTAAGAACTGAATATATATATGTAAGAACTGAATATATATGTGTAAGAACTGAAAATATATGCGTAAGAAGTGAATACATATGCGTAAAACTGAATATATATGCATAATAACTGAACATATATGTGTAAGAAATGAATATATATGCGTAAGAACTGAATATATATGCGTAAGAAATGAATATATATCCGTAAGAACTGAATATATATGTGTAAGAACGGAATATATATGTGTAAGAAGTGAATATATATGTGTAAGAACTGAATATATATGTGTAAGAACGGAATATATATGTGTAAGAACGGAATATATACGTGTAAGAACGGAATATATATTTGTAAGAACGGAATATATACGTGTAAGAACGGAATATATTTGTGTAAGAACTGAATATATATGTGTAAGAACTTAATATATATGTATAAGAACTGAATATATATTTGTAAGAACTGAATATATATGTGTAAGAACTGAATATATATGAGTTAGAACTGAATATATGCTTAAGAACGGAATCTATATGTGTAAGAACGGAATATATATGTGTAAGAACGGAATATGTACGTGTAAGAACGGAATATGTATGTGTAAGAACGGTATATATATGTGTATATATGTGTAAGAACGGAATATATGTGTAAGAACTGAATATATATGTGTAAGAAGTGAATATATATGAGTTAGAACTGAATATATATCCGTAAGAACGGAATATATATGAGTAACAACGGAATATATATGTGTAAGAACGGAATATGTACGTGTAAGAACGGAATATGTATGTGTAAGAACGGAATATATATGTGTATATATGTGTAAGAACGGAATATAAATGTAAGAACGGAATATATATGTGTAAGAAGTGAATATATATGTGTAAGAAGTGAATATATATGTGAAAGAACGGAATATATATATGTGAAAGAACGGAATATATATGTGTAAGAACTGAATATATATGTGTAAGAACTGAATATATATTTGTAAGAACTGAATATATATGTGTAAGAACTGAATATATATGAGTAAGAACTGAATATATATGCGAAAGAACGGAATATATATGTGTAAGAACGGAATAAATATGCGTAAGAACGGAATATGTACGTGTAAGAACGAAATATATGTGTAAGAACGGAATATATATGTGTATATATGTGTAAGAAGGGAATATATATGTGTAAGAATTGAATATATATGTGTAAGAAGGGAATTTATATCTGTAAGAACTGAATATATATGTGTAAGAACGGAATATATATGTGTAAGAACGGTATATGTACGTGTAAGAACGGAATATATATGTGCAAGAACTGAACATATATGTGTAAGAAATGAATATATATGCGTAAGAAATGAATATTTATGCGTAAGAGCTGAATATATATGCGTAATAACTGAATATATATCTGTAAGAACTGAATATATATGTGTAAGAACGGAATATATATGTGTAAGAAGTGAATATATATGTGTAAGAACAGAATATATATGTGTAAGAACGGAATATATATGTGTAAGAACAGAATAAATATGTGTAAGAACGGAATATATATGTGTAAGAACTCAATATATATGTGTAAGAACTGAATATATATGCGTAAGAACTTAATACATATGCGTAAAACTGAATATATATGCACAATAACTGAACATATATGTATATGAATTGAATATATATGCGTAAGAACTGAATATATATGCGTAAGAACGGAATATATATGTGTAAGAACTGAATATATATGCGTAAGAACTGAATATATATTCGTAAAACTGAATATATATGCGTAAGAACTGAACATATATGTGTAAGAAATGATATATATGCGTAAGAACTGAATATATATGCGTAAGAACGGAATATATATGTGTAAGAATGGAATATATATGCGTAAGAACTGAATATATATGTGTAAGAACTGAATATAGATGTGTTAGAACGGAATATATATGTGTAAGAACGGAATATATATGTGTAATAACGGAATATATATGTGCAAGAGCGGAATATATATGTGTAAGTACTGAATATATATGTGTAAGAACTGAATATATATGTGTAAGAACTGAATATATATTTGTAAGAACTGAATATATATGTGTAAGAACTGAATATATATGCGTAAGAACTGAATATATATGCGTAAGAACGGAATATATATGTGTAAGAACGGAATATATTTGTGTAAGAACGGAATATATATGTGTAAGAACGGAATATATATGTGTATATATGTGTAAGAACTGAATATATATGTGTAAGAACTGAATATATATATGTAAGAAGGGAATATATATGTGTAAGAACTGAATATATATGTGTAAGAACGGAATATATATGTGTAAGAACGGAATATATATGTGTAAGAACGGAATATGTACGTGTAAGAACGGAATATATATGTGTAAGAACTGAACATATATGTGTAAGAAATGAATATATATGCGTAACAACTGAATATGTATGCGTAAGAACTGAATATGTATGCGTAAGAACTGAATATATATCTGTAAGTACTGAATATATATGTGTAAGAACGGAATATATATGTGTAAGAAGTGAATATATATGTATAAGAACTGAATATATATGAGTTAGAACTGAATATATGCTTAAGAATGGAATATATATGTGTAAGAACGGAATATATATGTGTAAGAACAGAATATGTACGTGTAAGAACGGAATATGTATGTGTATATATGTGTAAGAACGGAATATATATGTGTAAGTAGTGAATATATATGTGTAAGAACTGAATATGTATGTGTAAGAATGGAATATATATGTGTAAGAACTGAATATATATGTGCAAGAACTGAATATATATGTGTAAGAACTGAATATATATTTGTAAGAACTGAATATATATGTGTAAGAACTGAATATATATGAGAAAGAACTGAATATATATGCGAAGAAACGGAATATATATGTGTAAAAAAGGAATATATATGTGTAAGAACGGAATATGTACGTGTAAGAACGAAATATATGTGTAAGAACGGAATATAAATGTGTATATATGTGTAAGAACTGAATATATATGTGTAAGAACTGAATATATATGTGTAAGAAGGGAATATATATGTGTAAGAACTGAATATATATGTGTAAGAACGGAATATATATGTGTAAGTACGAAATATGTACGTGTAAGAACGGAATATATATGTTTAAGAACTGAACATATATGTGTAAGAAATGAATATATATGCGTAAGAAATGAATATTTATGCGTAAGAACTAAATATATATGCGTAATAACTGAATATATATCTGTAAGAACTGAATATATATGTGTAAGAACGGAATATATATGTGTAAGAAGTGAATATATATGTGTAAGAACTGAATATATATGTGTAAGAACGGAATATATATGTGTAAGAACAGAATAAATATGTGTAAGAACGGAATATATATGCGTAAGAACTGAATACATACGCGTAAAACTGAATGTATATGCATAATAACTGAACATATATGTATAAGAATTGAATATATATGCGTAAGAACTGAATATATATGCGTCAGAACGGAATATATATGTGTAAGAACGGAATATATATGCGTAAGAACTGAATATATATGTTTAAGAACGGAATATATATGTGTAAGAACGGAATATATATGTGTAAGTACTGAATATATATGTGTAAGTACTAAATATATATGTGTAAGAAGTGAATATATATGTGTAAGAACTAAATATATATGTGTAAGAACTGAATATGCGTAAGAACTGAATATATATGCGTAAGAACGGAATATATATGTGTAAGAACGGAATATATTTGTGTAAGAACGGAATATATATGAGTAAGAACTGAATATATATGCGAAAGAACGGAATATATATGTGTAAGAACGGAATATATATGCGTAAGAACGGAATATGTACGTGTAAGAACGAAATATATGTGTAAGAACGGAATATATATGTGTATATATGTGTAAGAAGGGAATATATATGTGTAAGAATTGAATATATATGTGTAAGAAGGGAATAGTTATCTGTAAGAACTGAATATATATGTGTAAGAACGGAATATATATGTGTAAGAACGGTATATGTACGTGTAAGAACGGAATATATATGTGTAAGAACTGAACATATATGTGTAAGAAATGAATATATATGCGTAAGAAATGAATATTTATGCGTAAGAGCTGAATATATATGCGTAATAACTTAATATGTATCTGTAAGAACTGAATATATATGTGTAAGAACGGAATATAAGTGAATATATATGTGTAAGAACAGAATATATATGTGTAAGAACGGAATATATATGTGTAAGAACAGAATAAATATGTGTAAGAACGGAATATATATGTGTAAGAACTGAATATATATGTGTAAGAACTGAATATATATGCGTAAGAACTTAATACATATGCGTAAAACTGAATATATATGCATAATAACTGAACATATATGTATAAGAATTGAATATATATGCGTAAGAACTGAATATATATGCGTAAGAACGAAATATATATGTGTAAGAACTGAATATATATGCGTAAGAACTGAATATATATACGTAAAACTGAATATATATGCGTAAGAACTGAACATATATGTGTAAGAACGGAATATATATGTGTATATATGTGTAAGAAGGGAATATATATGTGTAAGAACTGAATATATATGTGTAAGAAGGGAATATATATGTGTAAGAACTGAATATATATGTGTAAGAACGGAATATATATGTGTAAGAACGGAATATATATGTGTAAGTACGAAATATGTACGTGTAAGAACGGAATATATATGTTTAAGAACTGAACATATACGTGTAAGAAATGAATATATATGCGTAAGAAATGAATATTTATGCGTAAGAACTGAATATATATGCGTAATAACTGAATATATATCTGTAAGAACTGAATATATATGTGTAAGAACGGAATATATATGTGTAAGAAGTGAATATATATGTGTAAGAACTGAATATATATGCGTAAGAACTGAATATATATGCGTAAGAACGGAATATATATGTGTAAGAACTGAATATATATGCGTAAGAACTGAATATATATGCGTAAGAACTGAACATATATGCGTAAGAACTGAACATATATGTGTAAGAAATGATATATATGCGTAAGAACTGAATATATATGCGTAAGAACGGAATTTATATGTGTAAGAACGGAATATATATGCGTAAGAACTGAATATATATGTGTAAGAACGGAATATATATGTGCAAGAACGGAATATATATGTGTAAGTACTGAATATAAATGTGTAAGAACTGAATATATATGTGTAAGAACTGAATATATATTTGTAAGAACTGAATATATATGTGTAAGAACTGAATATATATGTGTAAGAACTGAATATATATGCGTAAGAACTGAATATATATGCGTAAGAACGGAATATATATGTGTAAGAACTGAATAAATATGTGTAAGAACGGAATATATATGTGTAAGAACGGAATATATATGTGTAAGAACGGAATATATATGTGCAAGAACGGAATATATACGTGTAAGTACTGAATATATATGTGTAAGAACTGAATATATATGTGTAAGAACTGAATATATATTTGTAAGAACTGAATATATATGTGTAAGAACTGAATATATATGCGTAAGAACTGAATATATATGCGTAAGAACGGAATATATATGTGTAAGAACGGAATATATTTGTGTAAGAACGGAATATATATGTGTAAGAACGGAATATATATGTGTATATATGTGTAAGAACTGAATATATATGTGTAAGAACTGATTATATATGTGTAAGAAGGGAATATATATGTGTAAGAACTGAATATATATGTGTAAGAACGGAATATATATGTGTAAGAACGGAATATATATGTGTAAGAACGGAATATGTACGTGTAAGAACGGAATATATATGTGTAAGAACTGAACATATATGTGTAAGAAATGAATATATATGCGTAACAACTGAATATGTATGCGTAAGAACTGAATATGTATGCGTAAGAAGTGAATATATATCTGTAAGTACTGAATATATATGTGTAAGAACGGAATATATATGTGTAAGAAGTGAATATATATGTATAAGAACTGAATATATATGAGTTAGAACTGAATATATGCTTAAGAACGGAATATATATGTGTAAGAACGGAATATATATGTGTAAGAACGGAATATGTACGTGTAAGAACGGAATATGTATGTGTAATGACGGTATATATATGTGTATATATGTGTAAGAACGGAATATATGTGTAAGAACTGTATATATATGTGTAAGAAGTGAATATATATGAGTTAGAACTGAATATATATGCGTAACAACGGAATATATATGTGTAAGAACGGAATATGTACGTGTAAGAACGGAATATGTATGTGTAAGAACGGAATATATATGTGTATATATGTGTAAGAACGAAATATATGTGTAAGAACTGAATATATATTTGTAAGAATGGAATATATATGTGTAAGAACTGAATATATATGTGTAAGAACTGAATATATATGTGTAAGAACTGAATATATATGCGAAAGAACGGAATATATATTTGTAAAAAAGGAATATATATGTGTAAGAACGGAATATGTACGTGTAAGAACGAAATATATGTGTAAGAACGGAATATATATGTGTATATATGTGTAAGAACGGAATATATATGTGTAAGAACTGAATATATATGTGTAAGAAGGGAATATATATGTGTAAGAACTGAATATATATGTGTAAGAACGGAATATATATGTGTAAGAACGGAATATATATGTGTAAGAACGGAATATGTACGTGTAAGAACGGAATATATATGTTTAAGAACTGAACATATATGTGTAAGTAATGAATATATATGCGTAAGAAATGAATATTTATGCGTAAGAACTGAATATATATGCGTAATAACTGAATATATATCTGTAAGAAGTGAATATATATGTGTAAGAACGGAATATATATGTGTAAGAAGTGAATATATATGTGTAAGAACTGAATATATATGTGTAAGAACGGAATATATATGTGTAAGAACAGAATAAATATGTGTAAGAACGGAATATATATGCGTAAGAACTGAATACATATACGTAAAACTGAATGTATATGCATAATAACTGAACATATATGTATAAGAATTGAATATATATGCGTAAGAACTGAATATATATGCGTAAGAACGGAATATATATGTGTAAGAACGGAATATATATGCGTAAGAACTGAATATATATGTTTAAGAACGGAATATATATGTGTAAGAACGGAATATATATGTGTAAGTACTGAATATATATGTGTAAGAACTAAATATATATGTGTAAGAAGTGAATATATATATGTAAGAACTGAATATATATGTGTAAGAACTGAATATGCGTAAGAACTGAATATATATGCGTAAGAACGGAATATATATGTGTAAGAACGGAATATATTTGTGTAAGAACGGAATATATATGTGTAAGAACGGAATATATATGTGTATATATGTGTAAGAACTGAATATATATGTTTAAGAACTGAATATATATGTGTAAGAAGGGAATATATATGTGTAAGAACTGAATATATATGTGTAAGAACGGAATATATATGTGTAAGAACTGAACATATATGTGTAAGAAATGAATATATATGCGTAAGAACTGAATACGTATGCGTAAGAACTGAATATATATGCGTAAGAACTGAATATATATCTGTAATTACTGAATATATATGTGTAAGAACGGAATATATATGTGTAAGAAGTCAATATATATGTGTAAGAACTGAATATATATGTGTAAGAACGGAATATATATGTGTAAGAACGGAATAAATATGTGTAAGAACGGAATATATATGTGTAAGAACTGAATATATATGTGACAGAACTGAACATATATGTGTAAGAAATGAATATATATGCGTAAGAAAGGAATATATATGTTTAAGAACGGAATATATATGCTTAAGAACTGAATATATATGTGTAAGAACTGAATATATACGTGTAAGAACGGAATATATATGTGTAAGAACGGAATATATATGTGTAAGAACGGAATATATATGTGCAAGAACGGAATATATATGTGTAAGTACTGAATATATATGTGTAAGAACTGAATATATATGTGTAAGAACTGAATATATATTTGTAAGAACTAAATATATATGTGTAAGAACTGAATATATATGCGTAAGAACTGAATATATATGCGTAAGAACGGATCATATATGTGTAAGAACGGAATATATTTGTGTAAGAACGGAATATATATGTGTAAGAACGGAATATTATGTGTATATATGTGTAAGAACTGAATATATATGTGTAAGAACTGAATATATATGTGTAAGAAGGGAATATATATGTTTAAGAACTGAATATATATGCGTAAGAACGGAATATATATGTGTAAGAACGGAATATATATGCGTAAGAACTGAATATATATGTGTAAGAACTGAATATATGTGTAAGAACGGAATATATATGTGTAAGAACGGAATATATATGTGTAAGAACGGAATATATATGTGCAAGAACGGAATATATATGTGTAAGAACTGAATATATATGTGTAAGAACGGAATATATATGTGTAAGAAAGGAATAAATATGTGTAAGAACGGAATATATATGTGTAAGAACTGAATATATATGTGACAGAACTGAACATATATGTGTAAGAAATGAATATATATGCGTAAGAACTGAATATATATGCGTAAGAACGGAATATATATGTGTAAGAACGGAATATATATGCTTAAGAACTGAATATATATGTGTAAGAACTGAATATATACGTGTAAGAACGGAATATATATGTGTAAGAACGGAATATATATGTGTAAGAACGGAATATATATGTGCAAGAACGGAATATATATGTGTAAGTACTGAATATATATGTGTAAGAACTGAATATATATGTGTAAGAACTGAATATATATTTGTAAGAACTAAATATATATGTGTAAGAACTGAATATATATGCGTAAGAAGTGAATATATATGCGTAAGAACGGATCATATATGTATAAGAACGGAATATATTTGTGTAAGAACGGAATATATATGTGTAAGAACGGAATATATATGTGTATATATGTGTAAGAACTGAATATATATGTGTAAGAACTGAATATATATGTGTAAGAAGGGAATATATATGTTTAAGAACTGAATATATATGTGTAAGAAGTGAATATATATGTATAAGAACTGAATATATATGTGTAAGAACGAAATATAGATGTGTAAGAACGGAATATGTACGTGTAAGAACGGAATATATATGTGTAAGAACGAAATATGTACGTGTAAGAACGGAATATATATGTGTATATATGTGTAAGAACGGAATATATATGTGTAAGAACTGATTATATATGTGTAAGAAGTGAATATATATGTATAAGAACTGAATATATATGTGTAAGAACGAAATATATATGTGTAAGAACGGAATATGTACGTGTAAGAACGGAATATATATGTGTAAGAACTGAACATATATGTGTAAGAAATGAATATATATGTGTAAGAACGGAATATATATGTGTAAGAACTGAATATATATGTGTAAAAACTGAATATATATTTGTAAGAACTGAATATATAAGTGTAAGAACTGAATATATATGAGTAAGAACTGAATATATATGCGAAAGAACGAAATATATATGTGTAAGAACGGAATATATATGCGTAAGAACGGAATTTGTACGTGTAAGAACGAAATATATGTGTAAGAACGGAATATATATGTGTATATATGAGTAAGAAGGGAATATATATGTGTAAGAATTGAATATATATGTGTAAGAAGGGAATATATATCTGTAAGAACTGAATATATATGTGTAAGAACGGAATATATATGTGTAAGAACTGTATATGTACGTTTAAGAACGGAATATATATGTGTAAGAACTGAATATATATGCGTAAGAACGGATCATATATGTGTAAGAACGGAATATATTTGTGTAAGAACGGAATATATATGTGTAAGAACGGAATATATATGTGTATATATGTGTAAGAACTGAATATATATGTGTAAGAACTGAATATATATGTGTAAGAAGGGAATATATATGTTTAAGAACTGAATATATATGCGTAAGAACGGAATATATATGTGTAAGAACGGAATATATATGCGTAAGAACTGAATATATATGTGTAAGAACTGAATATATATGTGTAAGAACGGAATATATATGTGTAAGAACGGAATATATATGTGTAAGAACTGAACATATATGTGCAAGAACGGAATATATATGTGTAAGTACTGAATATATATGTGTAAGAACTGAATATATATGTGTAAGAACTGAATATATATTTGTAAGAACTAAATATATATGTGTAAGAACTGAATATATATGCGTAAGAACTGAATATATATGCGTAAGAACGGATCATATATGTGTAAGAACGGAATATATTTGTGTAAGAACGGAATATATATGTGTAAGAACGGAATATATGTGTATATATGTGTAAGAACTGAATATATATGTGTAAGAACTGAATATATATGTGTAAGAAGGGAATATATATGTGTAAGAACTGAATGTATATGTGTAAGAACGGAATATATATGTGTAAGAACGGAATATATATGTGTAAGAACGAAATATGTACGTGTAAGAACGGAATATATATGTGTATATATGTGTAAGAACGGAATATATATGTGTAAGAACTGATTATATATGTGTAAGAAGTGAATATATATGTATAAGAACTGAATATATATGTGTAAGAACGAAATATATATGTGTAATAACGGAATATGTACGTGTAAGAACGGAATATATATGTGTAAGAACTGAACATATATGTGTAAGAAATGAATATATATGTGTAAGAACGGAATATATATGTGTAAGAACTGAATATATATGTGTAAGAACTGAATATATATTTGTAAGAACTGAATATATATGTGTAAGAACTGAATATATATGCGTAAGAACTGAATATATATGCGTAAGAACTGAATATATATGCGTAAGAACGGAATATATATGCGTAAGAACGGAATATATTTGTGTAAGAACGGAATATATATGTGTAAGAACGGAATATATATGTGTATATATGTGTAAGAACTGAATATATATGTCTAAGAACTGAATATATATGTGTAAGAAGGGAATATATATGTGTAAGAACTGAATATATATGTGTAAGAACGGAATATATATGTGTAAGAACGGAATATATATGTGTAAGAACGGAATATGTACGTGTAAGAACGGAATATATATGTGTAAGAACTGAACATATATGTGTAAGAAATGAATATATATGCGTAACAACTGAATATGTATGCGTAAGAACTGAATATGTATGCGTAAGAAGTGAATATATATCTGTAAGTACTGAATATATATGTGTAAGAACGGAATATATATGTGTAAGAAGTGAATATATATGTATAAGAACTGAATATATATGAGTTAGAACTGAATATATGCTTAAGAACGGAATATATATATGTAAGAACGGAATATATATGTGTAAGAACGGAATATGTACGTGTAAGAACGGAATATGTATGTGTAAGGACGGTATATATATGTGTATATATGTGTAAGAACGTAATATATGTGTAAGAACTGAATATATATGTGTAAGAAGTGAATATATATGAGTTAGAACTGAATATATATGCGTAAGAACGGAATATATATGAGTAACAACGGAATATATATGTGTAAGAACGGAATATGTACGTGTAAGAACGGAATATGTATGTGTAAGAACGGAATATATATGTGTATATATGTGTAAGAACGGAATATATGTGTAAGAACGGAATATATATGTGTAAGTAGTGAATATATATGTGTAAGAACTGAATATATATGTGTAAGAATGGAATATATATGTGTAAGAACTGAATATATATGTGTAAGAACTGAATATATATGTGTAAGAACTGAATATATATTTGTAAGAACTGAATATATATGTGTAAGAACTGAATATATATCAGTAAGAACTGAATATATATGCGAAAGAACGGAATATATATTTGTAAAAAAGGAATATATATGTGTAAGAACTGAATATATATGTGACAGAACTGAATATATATGCGTAAGAACTGAATATATATTCGTAAAACTGAATATATATGCGTAAGAACTGAACATATATGTGTAAGAAATGAATATATATGCGTAAGAACTGAATATATATGCGTAAGAACGGAATATATATTTGTAAGAACGGAATATATATGCGTAAGAACTGAATATATATGTGTAAGAACTGAATATATATGTGTAAGAACGGAATATATATGTGTAAGAACGGAATATATATGTGCAAGAACGGAATATATATGTGTAAGTACTGAATATATATGTGTAAGAACTGAATATGTATGTGTAAGAACTGAATATATATTTGTAAGAACTAAATATATATGTGTAAGAACTGAATATATATGCGTAAGAACTCAATATATATGCGTAAGAACGGATCATATATGTGTAAGAACGGAATATATTTGTGTAAGAACGGAATATATATGTGTAAGAACGGAATATATATGTGTATATATGTGTAAGAACTGAATATATATGTGTAAGAACTGAATATATATGAGTAAGAACTGAATATATATGCGAAAGAACGGAATATATATTTGTAAAAAAGGAATATATATGTGTAAGAACTGAATATATATGTGACAGAACTGAATGTATATGTGTAAGAACGGAATATATATGTGTAAGAACGGAATATATATGTGTAAGAACGAAATATGTACGTGTAAGAACGGAATATATATGTGTATATATGTGTAAGAACGGAATATATATGTGTAAGAACTGATTATATATGTGTAAGAAGTGAATATATATGTATAAGAACTGAATATATATGTGTAAGAACGAAATATATATGTGTAATAACGGAATATGTACGTGTAAGAACGGAATATATATGTGTAAGAACTGAACATATATGTGTAAGAAATGAATATATATGTGTAAGAACGGAATATATATGTGTAAGAACTGAATATATATGTGTAAGAACTGAATATATATTTGTAAGAACTGAATATATATGTGTAAGAACTGAATATATATGCGTAAGAACTGAATATATATGCGTAAGAACTGAATATATATGCGTAAGAACGGAATATATATGTGTAAGAACGGAATATATTTGTGTAAGAACGGAATATATATGTGTAAGAACGGAATATATATGTGTATATATGTGTAAGAACTGAATATATATGTCTAAGAACTGAATATATATGTGTAAGAAGGGAATATATATGTGTAAGAACTGAATATATATGTGTAAGAACGGAATATATATGTGTAAGAACGGAATATATATGTGTAAGAACGGAATATGTACGTGTAAGAACGGAATATATATGTGTAAGAACTGAACATATATGTGTAAGAAATGAATATATATGCGTAACAACTGAATATGTATGCGTAAGAACTGAATATGTATGCGTAAGAAGTGAATATATATCTGTAAGTACTGAATATATATGTGTAAGAACGGAATATATATGTGTAAGAAGTGAATATATATGTATAAGAACTGAATATATATGAGTTAGAACTGAATATATGCTTAAGAACGGAATATATATGTGTAAGAACGGAATATATATGTGTAAGAACGGAATATGTACGTGTAAGAACGGAATATGTATGTGTAAGGACGGTATATATATGTGTATATATGTGTAAGAACGTAATATATGTGTAAGAACTGAATATATATGTGTAAGAAGTGAATATATATGAGTTAGAACTGAATATATATGCGTAAGAAAGGAATATATATGAGTAACAACGGAATATATATGTGTAAGAACGGAATATGTACGTGTAAGAACGGAATATGTATGTGTAAGAACGGAATATATATGTGTATATATGTGTAAGAACGGAATATATGTGTAAGAACGGAATATATATGTGTAAGTAGTGAATATATATGTGTAAGAACTGAATATATATGTGTAAGAATGGAATATATATGTGTAAGAACTGAATATATATGTGTAAGAACTGAATATATATGTGTAAGAACTGAATATATATTTGTAAGAACTGAATATATATGTGTAAGAACTGAATATATATGAGTAAGAACTGAATATATATGCGAAAGAACGGAATATATATTTGTAAAAAAGGAATATATATGTGTAAGAACTGAATATATATGTGACAGAACTGAATATATATGCGTAAGAACTGAATATATATTCGTAAAACTGAATATATATGCGTAAGAACTGAACATATATGTGTAAGAAATGAATATATATGCGTAAGAACTGAATATATATGCGTAAGAACGGAATATATATGTGTAAGAACGGAATATATATGCGTAAGAACTGAATATATATGTGTAAGAACTGAATATATATGTGTAAGAACGGAATATATATGTGTAAGAACGGAATATATATGTGTAAGAACGGAATATATATGTGCAAGAACGGAATATATATGTGTAAGTACTGAATATATATGTGTAAGAACTGAATATGTATGTGTAAGAACTGAATATATATTTGTAAGAACTAAATATATATGTGTAAGAACTGAATATATATGCGTAAGAACTGAATATATATGCGTAAGAACGGATCATATATGTGTAAGAACGGAATATATTTGTGTAAGAACGGAATATATATGTGTAAGAACGGAATATATATGTGTATATATGTGTAAGAACTGAATATATATGTGTAAGAACTGAATATATATGTATAAGAAGGGAATATATATGTTTAAGAACTGAATATATATGCGTAAGAACGGAATATATATGTGTAAGAACGGAATATATATGCGTAAGAACTGAATATATATGTGACAGAACTGAATGTATATGTGTAAGAACGGAATATATATGTGTAAGAACGGAATATATATGTGTAAGAACGAAATATGTACGTGTAAGAACGGAATATATATGTGTATATATGTGTAAGAACGGAATATATATGTGTAAGAACTGATTATATATGTGTAAGAAGTGAATATATATGTATAAGAACTGAATATATATGTGTAAGAACGAAATATATATGTGTAATAACGGAATATGTACGTGTAAGAACGGAATATATATGTGTAAGAACTGAACATATATGTGTAAGAAATGAATATATATGTGTAAGAA
The DNA here is from genome assembly GCA_037043455.1 of Cyrtodaria siliqua. Lineage (NCBI taxonomy): Eukaryota > Metazoa > Mollusca > Bivalvia > Adapedonta > Hiatellidae > Cyrtodaria > Cyrtodaria siliqua. Next base: position 9,642 of record JAWPHD010021015.1, on the reverse strand, counting down.
CGGAATATATATGTGTAAGAACTGAATATATATGTGTAAGAACTGAATATATATTTGTAAGAACTGAATATATATGTGTAAGAACTGAATATATATGCGTAAGAACTGAATATATATGCGTAAGAACTGAATATATATGCGTAAGAACGGAATATATATGTGTAAGAACGGAATATATTTGTGTAAGAACGGAATATATATGTGTAAGAACGGAATATATATGTGTATATATGTGTAAGAACTGAATATATATGTCTAAGAACTGAATATATATGTGTAAGAAGGGAATATATATGTGTAAGAACTGAATATATATGTGTAAGAACGGAATATATATGTGTAAGAACGGAATATATATGTGTAAGAACGGAATATGTACGTGTAAGAACGGAATATATATGTGTAAGAACTGAACATATATGTGTAAGAAATGAATATATATGCGTAACAACTGAATATGTATGCGTAAGAACTGAATATGTATGCGTAAGAAGTGAATATATATCTGTAAGTACTGAATATATATGTGTAAGAACGGAATATATATGTGTAAGAAGTGAATATATATGTATAAGAACTGAATATATATGAGTTAGAACTGAATATATGCTTAAGAACGGAATATATATGTGTAAGAACGGAATATATATGTGTAAGAACGGAATATGTACGTGTAAGAACGGAATATGTATGTGTAAGGACGGTATATATATGTGTATATATGTGTAAGAACGTAATATATGTGTAAGAACTGAATATATATGTGTAAGAAGTGAATATATATGAGTTAGAACTGAATATATATGCGTAAGAAAGGAATATATATGAGTAACAACGGAATATATATGTGTAAGAACGGAATATGTACGTGTAAGAACGGAATATGTATGTGTAAGAACGGAATATATATGTGTATATATGTGTAAGAACGGAATATATGTGTAAGAACGGAATATATATGTGTAAGTAGTGAATATATATGTGTAAGAACTGAATATATATGTGTAAGAATGGAATATATATGTGTAAGAACTGAATATATATGTGTAAGAACTGAATATATATGTGTAAGAACTGAATATATATTTGTAAGAACTGAATATATATGTGTAAGAACTGAATATATATGAGTAAGAACTGAATATATATGCGAAAGAACGGAATATATATTTGTAAAAAAGGAATATATATGTGTAAGAACTGAATATATATGTGACAGAACTGAATATATATGCGTAAGAACTGAATATATATTCGTAAAACTGAATATATATGCGTAAGAACTGAACATATATGTGTAAGAAATGAATATATATGCGTAAGAACTGAATATATATGCGTAAGAACGGAATATATATGTGTAAGAACGGAATATATATGCGTAAGAACTGAATATATATGTGTAAGAACTGAATATATATGTGTAAGAACGGAATATATATGTGTAAGAACGGAATATATATGTGTAAGAACGGAATATATATGTGCAAGAACGGAATATATATGTGTAAGTACTGAATATATATGTGTAAGAACTGAATATGTATGTGTAAGAACTGAATATATATTTGTAAGAACTAAATATATATGTGTAAGAACTGAATATATATGCGTAAGAACTGAATATATATGCGTAAGAACGGATCATATATGTGTAAGAACGGAATATATTTGTGTAAGAACGGAATATATATGTGTAAGAACGGAATATATATGTGTATATATGTGTAAGAACTGAATATATATGTGTAAGAACTGAATATATATGTATAAGAAGGGAATATATATGTTTAAGAACTGAATATATATGCGTAAGAACGGAATATATATGTGTAAGAACGGAATATATATGCGTAAGAACTGAATATATATGTGTAAGAACTGAATATATATGTGTAAGAACGGAATATATATGTGTAAGAACGGAATATATATGTGTAAGAACGGAATATATATGTGCAAGAACGGAATATATATGTGTAAGTACTGAATATATATGTGTAAGAACTGAATATATATGTGTAAGAACTGAATATATATTTGTAAGAACTAAATATATATGTTTAAGAACTGAATATATATGCGTAAGAACTGAATATATATGCGTAAGAACGGATCATATATGTGTAAGAACGGAATATATTTGTGTAAGAACGGAATATATATGTGTAAGAACGGAATATATATGTGTATATATGTGTAAGAACAGAATATATATGTGTAAGAACTGAATATATATGTATAAGAAGGGAATATATATGTGTAAGAACTGAATGTATATGTGTAAGAACGGAATATATATGTGTAAGAACGGAATATATATGTGTAAGAACGAAATATGTACGTGTAAGAACGGAATATATATGTGTATATATGTGTAAGAACGGAATATATATGTGTAAGAACTGATTATATATGTGTAAGAAGTGAATATATATGTGTATGAACGTAATATATATGTGTAAGAACGGAATATATATGTGTATATATGTGTAAGAACTGAATATATATGTGTAAGAACTGAATATATATGTGTAAGAAGGGAATATATATGTTTAAGAACTGAATATATATGCGTAAGAACGGAATATATATGTGTAAGAACGGAATATATATGCGTAAGAACTGATTATATATGTGTAACAAGTGAATATATATGTATAAGAACTGAATATATATGTGTAAGAACGAAATATATATGTGTAAGAACGGAATATATATGTGTAAGAACTGAATATATATGTGTAAGAACTGAATATATATTTGTAAGAACTGAATATATATGTGTAAGAACTGAATATATATGAGTAAGAACTGAATATATATGCGAAAGAACGGAATATATATGTGTAAGAACGGAATATATATGCGTAAGAACGGAATATTTACGTGTAAGAACGAAATATATGTGTAAGAACGGAATATATATGTGTATATATGAGTAAGAAGGGAATATATATGTGTAAGAAGGGAATATATATCTGTAAGAACTGAATATATATGTGTAAGAACGGAATATATATGTGTAAGAACTGTATATGTACGTGTAAGAACGGAATATATATGTGTAAGAACTGAACATATATGTGTAAGAAATGAATATATATGCGTAAGAAATGAATATTTATGCGTAAGAGCTGAATATATATGCGTAATAACTGAATATATATCTGTAAGAACTGAATATATATGTGTAAGAACGGAATATATATGTGTAAGAACTGAATATATATGTGTAAGAACAGAATATATATGTGTAAGAACGGAATATATATGTGTAAGAACAGAATAAATATGTGTATGAACGGAATATATATGTGTAAGAACTGAATATATATGTGTAAGAACTGAATATATATGCGTAAGAACTTAATACATATGCGTAAAACTGAATATATATGCATAATAACTGAACATATATGTATAAGAATTGAATATATATGCGTAAGAACTGAATATATATGCGTAAGAACGGAATATATATGTGTAAGAACTGAATATATATGCGTAAGAACTGAATATATATTCGTAAAACTGAATATATATGCGTAAGAACTGAACAATTATGTGTAAGAAATGATATATATGCGCAAGAACTGAATATATATGCGTAAGAACGGAATATATATGTGTAAGAACGGAATATATATGCGTAAGAACTGAATATATATGTGTAAGAACTGAATATATATGTGTAAGAACGGAATATATATGTGTAAGAACGGAATATATATGTGTAAGAACGGAATATATATGTGCAAGAACGGAATATATATGTGTAAGTACTGAATATATATGTGTAAGAACTGAATATATATCTGTAAGAACTGAATATATATTTGTAAGAACTGAATCTATATGTGTAAGAACTGAATATATATGCGTAAAAACTGAATATATATGCGTAAGAACGGACATATATATGTGTAAGAACGAATATATTTGTGTAAGAACGGAATATATATGTGTAAAGAACGGAATATATATGTGTATATATGTGTAAGAACTGAATATATATGTGTAAGAACTGAATATATATTGTGTAAGAAGGGAATATATATGTGTAAGAGTGAATTATATATGTGTAAGAACGGAATATATATGTGTAAGAACGGAATATATATGTGTAAGAACGGAATATGTACGTGTAAGAACGGAATAATATATGTGTAAGAACTGAACATATATGTGTAAGAAATGAATATATAAGCGTAACAACTGAATATGTAGTGAGTAAGAACTGAATATGTATGCGTAAGAACTGAATATATATCTGTAAGTACTGAATATATATGTGTAAGAACGGAATATATATGTGTAAGAAGTGAATATATATGTATAAAGAACTGAATATATATGAGTTAGAACTGAATATATGCTTAAGAACGGAATATATATGTGTAAGAACAGAATATATATATGTGTAAGAACGGAATATGTACGTGTAAGGAACGAAATATATGTGTAAGAACGGAATATATATGTGTATATATGAGTAAGAAGGGGAATATATATGTGTAAGAATTGAATATATATGTGTAAGAAGGGAATATATATCTGTAAGAACTGAATATATATGCGTAAAACTGAATGTATGTGCATAATAACTGAACATATATGTATAAGAATTGAATATATATGCGTAAGAACTGAATATATATGCGTAAGAACGGAATATATATGTGTAAGAACGGAATATATATGCGTAAGAACTGAATATATATGTTTAAGAACGGAATATATATGTGTAGGAACGGAATATATATGTGTAAGTACTGAATATATATGTGTAGAGAACTAAATATATATGTGTAAGAAGTGAATATATATGTGTAAGAAGGGAATATATATGTGTAAGAACTGAATATGCGTAAGAACTGAATATATATGCGTAAGAACGGAATATATATGTGTAAGAACGGAATATATTTGTGTAAGAACGGAATATATATGAGTAAGAACTGAATATATATGCGAAAGAACGGAATATATATGTGTAAGAACGGCATATATATGCGTAAGAACGGAATATGTACGTGTAAGAACGAAATATATTTGTAAGAACGGAATATATATGTGTATATATGTGTAAGAAGGGAATATATATGTGTAAGAATTGAATATATATGTGTAAGAAGGGAATATATATCTGTAAGAACTGAATATATATGTGTAAGAACGGATCATATATGTGTAAGAACGGTATATGTACGTGTAAGAACGGAATATATATGTATAAGAACTGAACATATATGTGTAAGAAATGAATATATATGCGTAAGAAATGAATATTTATGCGTAAGAGCTGAATATATATGCGTAATAACTGAATATATATCTGTAAGAACTGAATATAATATGTGTAAGAACGGAATATATATGTGTAAGAAGTGAATTATATATTGTGTAAGAACAGAATATATATGTGTAAGAACGGAATATATATGTGTAAGAACAGAATAAATATGTGTAAGAACGGAATATATATTTGTAAAAACTGAATATATATGTGTAAGAACTGAATATATATGCGTAAGAACTTAATACATATGCGTAAAACTGAATATATATGCATAATAACTGAACATAATATGTATAAGAATTGAATATATATGCGTAAGAACTCAATATATATGCGTAAGAACGGAATATATATTGTGTAAGAACTGAATATATATGCGTAAAACTGAATATATATGCATAATAACTGAACATATATGTATAAGAATTGAATATATATGCGTAAGAACTCAATATATATGCGTAAGAACGGAATATATATGTGTAAGAACTGAATATATATATGTATAAGAACTGAATATATATGAGTTAGAACTGAATATATGCTTAAGAACGGAATATATATGTGTAAGAACAGAATATATATGTGTAAGAACGGAATATGTACGTGTAAGAACGAAATATATGTGTAAGAACGGAATATATATGTGTATATATGAGTAAGAAGGGAATATATATGTGTAAGAATTGAATATATATGTGTAAGAAGGGAATATATATCTGTCAGAACTGAATATATATGCGTAAAACTGAAGATATATGCGTAAGAACTGAACATATATGTGTAAGAAATGATATATATGCGTAAGAACTGAATATATATGCGTAAGAACGGAATATATATGTGTAAGAACGGAATATATATGCGTATGAACTGAATATATATGTGTAAGAACTGAATATATATGTGTATTAACGGAATATATATGTGTAAGAACGGAATATATATGTGTAAGAACGGAATACATATGTGCAAGAACGGAATATATATGTGTAAGTACTGAATATATATGTGTAAGAACTGAATATATATGTGTAAGAACTGAATATATATTTGTAAGAACTGAATATATATGTGTAAGAACTGAATATATATGCGTAAGAACTGAATATATATGCGTAAGAACGGAATATATATGTGTAAGAACGGAATATATTTGTGTAAGAACGGAATATATATGTGTAAGAACGGAATATATATGTGTATATATGTGTAAGAACTGAATATAAATGTGTAAGAACTGAATATATATGTGTAAGAAGGGAATATATATGTGTAAGAACTGAATATATATGTGTAAGAACGGAATATATATGTGTAAGAACGGAATATATATGTGTAAGAACGGAATATGGACGTGTAAGAACGGAATATATATGTGTAAGAACTGAACATACATGTGTAAGAAATGAATATATATGCGTAACAACTGAATATGTATGCGTAACAACTGAATATGTATGTGTAAGAACTGAATATATATCTGTAAGTACTGAATATATATGTGTAAGAACGGAATATATATGTGTAAGAAGTGAATATATATGTATAGAGAACTGAATATATATTAGTTAGAACTGAATATATGCTTAAGAACGGAATAAATATGTGTAAGAACGGAATATATATGTGTAAGAACGGAATATGTACGTGTTAGAACGGAAATATGTATGTGTAAGAACGGTATATATATGTGTATATATGTGTAAGAACGGAATATATGTGTACGAACTGAATATATATGCGTAAGAACTGAATATATATGCGTAAGAACGGATCATATATGTGTAAGAACGGAATATATTTGTGTAAGAACGGAATATATATGTGTAAGAACGGAATATATATGTGTATGTATGTGTAAGAACTGAATATATATGTGTAAGAACTGAATATATATGTGTAAGAAGGGAATATATATGTTTAAGAACTGAATATATATGCGTAAGAACGGAATATATATGTGTAAGAACGGAATATATATGCGTAAGAACTGAATATATATGTGTAAGAACTGAATATATATGTGTAAGAACGGAATATATATGTGTAAGAACGGAATATATATGTGTAAGAACGGAATATATATGTGCAAGAACGGAATATATATGTGTAAGTACTGAATATATATGTGTAAGAACTGAATATATATGTGTAAGAACTGAATATATATTTGTAAGAACTAAATATATATGTTTAAGAACTGAATATATATGCGTAAGAACTGAATATATATGCGTAAGAACGGATCATATATGTGTAAGAACGGAATATATTTGTGTAAGAACGGAATATATATGTGTAAGAACGGAATATATATGCGTAAGAACGAAATATGTACGTGTAAGAACGGAATATATATGTGTATATATGTGTAAGAACGGAATATATATGTGTAAGAACTGATTATATATGTGTAAGAAGTGAATATATATGTATAAGAACTGAATATATATGTGTAAGAACGAAATATATATGTGTAAGAACGGAATATGTACGTGTAAGAACGGAATATATATGTGTAAGAACTGAACATATATGTGTAAGAAATGAATATATATGTGTAAGAACGGAATATATATGTGTAAGAACTGAATATATATGTGTAAGAACTGAATATATATTTGTAAGAACTGAATATATATGTGTAAAGAACTGAATATATATGAGTAAGAACTGAATATATATGCGAAAGAACGGAATATATATGTGTAAGAACGGAATATATATGCGTAAGAACGGAATATGTACGTGTAAGAACGAAATATATGTGTAAGAACGGAATATATATGTATATATATGAAGTAAGAAGGGAATATATATGTGTAAGAATTGAATATATATGTGTAAGAAGGAAATATATATCTGTAAGAACTGAATATATATGTGTAAGAACGGAATATATATGTGTAAGAACTGTATATGTACGTGTAAGAACGGAATATATATGTGTAAGAACTGAATATATATGCGTAAGAACTGAATATATATGCGTAAGAACGGATCATATATGTGTAAGAACGGAATATATTTGTGTAAGAACTGAATATATATGTGTAAGAACGGAATATATATGTGTATATATGTGTAAGAACTGAATATATATGTGTAAGAACTGAATATATATGTGTAAGAAGGGAATATATATGTTTAAGAACTGAATATATATGTGCAAGAACGGAATATATATGTGTAAGTACTGAATATATATGTGTAAGAACTGAATATATATGTGTAAGAACTGAATAAATATTTGTAAGAACTAAATATATATGTGTAAGAACTGAATATATATGCGTAAGAACTGAATATATATGCGTAAGAACGGATCATATATGTGTAAGAACGGAATATATTTGTGTAAGAACGGAATATATATGTGTAAGAACGGAATATTATATGTGTATATATGTGTAAGAACTGAATATATATGTGTAAGAACTGAATATATATGTGTAAGAAGGGAATATATATGTGTAAGAACTGAATGTATATGTGTAAGAACGGAATATATATGTGTAAGAACGGAATATATATGTGTAAGAACGAAATATGTACGTGTAAGAACGGAATATATATGTGTATATATGTGTAAGAACGGAATATATATGTGTAAGAACTGATTATATATGTGTAAGAAGTGAATATATATGTTTAAGAACTGAATATATATGTGTAAGAACGAAATATATATGTGTTATAACGGAATATGTACGTGTAAGAACGGAATATATATGTGTAAGAACTGAACATATATGTGTAAGAAATGAATATATATGTGTAAGAACGGAATATATATGTGTAAGAACTGAATATATATGTGTAAGAACTGAATATATATTTGTAAGAACTGAATATATATGTGTAAGAACTGAATATATATGAGTAAGAACTGAATATATATGCGAAAGTACGGAATATATATGTGTAAGAACAGAATATATATGCGTAAGAACGGAATATGTACGTGTAAGAACGAAATATATGTGTAAGAACGGAATATATATGTGTATATATGAGTAAGAAGGGAATATATATGTGTAAGAATTGAATATATATGTGTAAGAAGGGAATATATATCTGTAAGAACTGAATATATATGTGTAAGAACGGAATATATATGTGTAAGAACTGTATATGTACGTGTAAGAACGGAATATATATGTGTAAGAACTGAACATATATGTGTAAGAAATGAATATATATGCGTAAGAAATGAATATTTATGCGTAAGAGCTGAATATATATGAGTAATAACTGAATATATATCTGTAAGAACTGAATATATATGTGTAAGAACGGAATATATATGTGTAAGAAGTGAATATATATGTGTAAGA
>JAWPHD010021014.1:0-29619 GCA_037043455.1 Cyrtodaria siliqua | reverse complement strand
CAATTCTGACCCCAGGGTCACCATTTGAACAACTACTAGACGATGCTACATACAAAATATCTAGCTGAGTTTCGTCCGTGTGTTCTTGGGCAAGACACTTTCCCATAGCCCCGTCTTCGGATGGGGACGTAAACCGGGCGGTCCCGTGTATCGGTCTATCCTCGGAGCACGTTTAAAGAACCATAGGAATCTATCCTATAATAAGAGTAGGGCATGGTTCCCGGATTCCTATGTATCCGTCCCCTCTCTCTTGGGCGGCTCTAAATAACCTATACTGTGTTGATGAGCCGTTAAACAACATTCAATTTTTGTTTTGGAGAAGATTTTTAAGTGTTTTTCGTATATACTTCTATGTAAAAATACAACATATTTTACCAATTCAGGGGACATTATTTTTTTAAAATTCAAGGAAGTTACGGGGATTGTTGGATAAGGTACAGAATTTGATGTGAAACATTAGTTTAAAATGTTAATGCAGTTGTGAAGTTATAAATCTATTGCACAAAAACTTTAAGGTCAAGCTAGGATAGACATGATAAAGGGTCATAATTTTGTCAAAATGCAAGGAAGAGTTTTGGGGATTGGAGAAGATGCAGAATTTGATGGGAAACATTAGTATAAAGTTTTAATGCAATAGCTTGAGTAGTTTTGAAGTTATAAATCTATTGCATAAAACTTTAAGGTGAAGCTGGGGTTTCAGACGCCGAGGTGAGTAGGACAGCTCTCCCTATTCTTCGAATAGTCCAGCTAAAAACTTGAAACAAGAGGCCCATGTCTGGTTAAAGGGGCCATGACATTTTGAGAAATTTAATGTTAAATGCAATATCGTTAGTGGGATTCTGCTCAAATTTGACGACATTAATGTTTGTATCTCATACCTTCCTGCTTGATAAAAATATCTGGTCTATTTCAATGACAACTGACCAAAGAATTGTTCTTGATAAAGCTAAATTTTTAAGCAGCTTGTTCCTTTTTATATATTTCATGTTTGAGTTACATAAGGTCACACAATTTACAATCCCATTGAAGCCAAATAAGGAGCTTTTTAAAGGAGCATATCTTACTCTGGGCCAGTCATTTGGAACAAAATCCTATAGCGTACAAGACCTTGCATGTCAGTTAAATATTTTTCAAACAATTGCAATAAGTGGATAAAAAGGACTATACTGGTTGTGTACCAGTTATCGTCATTCACCAGATTTCGTCATTATCAATAAAACGCTCGATGTTGTGATTATTTTTCAACCCCACTTTACAAATCACTACACACTATCATCAGACGATTGGAGAGGAAAAAATAGTTTAGAAATGTTAACATACAGTCTACAACCAACCCGTTTACCTATATAAATACCGTTATAAACAAAACACAATCGGGGGAATCACGCGCTAATGCGCATACACAGGAAAATTTCCTTTTAAAATAGCTGACCTTTTACGTCGAACCATTGAATCAATTTGACATGCCCAAAAAACTAAAAGCAAGTGCTAAACATTTTCTGCCAAGGGAGACAATTAGATTTAAATTTGCGGACAGTTATTTCCCTTTAAATTATGAACGTCGAAGTGAAGTAAATTACATCCGATACCTACAGTTGAAAAAACATTTTAAATTGTAGGTATAATTTTTTTTCTAGATATTTTTTTGGTGTATTCATGCGCAATGGTATATTTATGTTTCAATTAATAACTACACACGTTTTCATCATCCCAAACATGGATTATTCGGTATTAAACTGAACATGACGATAACTACTACATTCAGCTCAGACGACCGGCCCAATTTAGTCTATATTTAGTAATGGTCACATGACACTTGTTACTGAGAATAGAAACAATGTAAACACAGAATATCTACGGCAAAGGGGTGAGCTTCTCTACCCGCAAAAATATTTATGAGAAGACTAGTTTTGATTTAGATATATTAAAGAACCAACATAAAAATGACGATATCTGGTATAAAGCCAGTATAGCTGAAATTTTGTTTCCATTTTTATGTTTTATGGGAGGACGAGTTGTCCGTCATCCATTAAGACAATAGGGCCTCCATTTTTCATCTGATCTTTACCAGATTGTTAATATCAATGAAATATTGGACAAGTTTGAAAACCGGCAAGATCGGACCAATTATGGCCCGGATTTAGTTAAAATGCTATATTTTGCATTGTGAACACTCTACCACCTTCATATATTATCTGATCTTTACCAAATTTTGCCAGATTGTAAATATCAACGAAAGCTCAAAGTCGAAAACCAGCCGGATTGGACGAGTAACACCAGACTTATGGCCCTTGATTTTCTTAAATATGCTATAGTTTGCCTAGTTAACATGATAGGGCCTTCATTTTTCATCCGATATTTTCCAAACTTTGCCAGATGTTGATATCAATAAAGGCTCGGACAAGTTTGAAAAACAGCTAGATGGATTAGTAACACCTGAGTTATGGCCCTTGTTTTGCTGAAAAATGCCATATTCTGCCCTGTGAACACTCCAGCACCTTCATTTATTATTTGGTCTTTACCAAACTTGTCCAGATTGTTAATATCAATGAAAGCTCAGACAAGTTCGAAACCAGCCAAATCGGAGTTATTGCGCTCGTTTTTTCTGAAAAATGCCATATTCTGCCCTGTGAACACTCCAGCACCTTCATTTATTATTTGGTCTTTACCAAACTTGTCCAGATTGTTAATATCAATGTAAGCTCAGACAAGTTCGAAACCAGCCAAATCGGAGTTATTGCGCTCGTTTTTTCTGAAAAATGCCATATTCTGCCCTGTGAACACACTAGCACCTTCATTTATTATTTGGTCTTTACCAGATTTTGCCTGGACATGTTTACTGACATTCCTTGAGGTAAGATGAAGATGTGTTACCCAGGTTTGAGTCCGTACAACTTTTCGGACATGGACGGACGCAACACGGGGCACTATGTCCTGCCACCATTCTTCAAATGATGGGGGCATAAAAAGGTTTAATGAAATTATAAATTTCTAACAAGGTGAAGGAATTAAAACAAAACAAGTAGCACCAAACTGTGTTGTCATTTTTTAAATTCTTTTTAGTTAACACACAAACCACACAACTCTACTTGCGAGACATACGTGGAAAGGATGAATTCAAAAATATATTTATCTGCATCAGCATTGGCACATATATATATATACATATATTGTAGCACTTCAAAAATATCAATTCCGTGTCTGCCGTTCAAACGCCCTAAAACAATCTGCATAGTGCAAGGTCAAACTGAAAGCATGTGTAATTTTTTTTTAAGCGTTTATATATTGTTTTAACAAAAAACGTAAGATTTTTTTCAAATTAATAAATTGTTTGCTAGATTATATTCAAGCTTACATCTACTGTAACGCACTACGTTTTTCGGACAAAATCCTTGCTGTTGTTACATGGAATCATGTATTGTTAAATGATATATATCTAACAAACACCCAGGACATACCGACATATCTGCTCAGCAGAACGAATGTCGTGATCATATCCTTACTATCATGTCATGTGATTTTCCAAATATATACATACACAGCTGCCTTCATAATTTCAAAGTCTACTTAGGTAATTTAAGCTAAAATGCTTCGAGATTACAAATGAAGAACAACAGATCTAATGTTCTCTAAATTAAGACATGGCAATATTGATTAAATAGAAAATAATGTCCCATAATGACGATTTATTTCGTTTAAACACAACCTACCCGACCATATATCATAACATAAACAAATCCCCACAGACAGAAGCTTCTGCTTCGTTAACAATCAAGTCGGACATTGTAAAGTGTTTTAAGTGTAGAGGTTAATATGAAAAGAAACAAATCTAAAACGCTCGAGAAGAAAACCAACCATCTGTATAAAAAGAGATCAAGAATCCTTCCAAGTATAACATCCTTCATGAGTCCGTTCGTTCTATTTTGAAACACCGCTTTTGTACAAGAATGTCACTAATATATGCACTAGAGCAACTCAAAATCTTCCGAAAAAAATAAATACTGCCAAAAGTTTCTTATGAAAAATGATATAATAACAGAATATCACTAGATTGTTGGTGTTATCATTGTTTCAAGATCGTCTTGAAGGTTTCGTCGACGGCATCCAAAAAGTCCATGGTGTTCAGGTAGTGCTCTGTTTTCACACTGAAACAAAAAGGAATGGTGGACCATTGAGAACATTAAACTAAAAGTTTCCATGGGATACCGATGCTCCTGCTGCAATGCTATCATAGTAATGTAATTGGTCAGCCTAAGTTATAAAATATTGAAGCATTCTATGAAATTTCAATGGGAGAAGTTAGAAAAACAAGATATTTTTACGCCAGATAAATATTTTAAACGACTCAAATAATAAAAGACTCAGTTGTTAAGCCTGAACAATATGCAAATATTGGCATGTTACTTAAAAGCTTGAGAAAAAAATCAACCATCTGTGGGAGGAGTATGACCAACATATTTTTAACACAAACATTAAGAACAAAGGGCCCATAACTCGGAATTTACTCAATATTTATGCTTTAATAAACAGTATGCACATCTCTCATGATAATGAATCGTTCTATAAACCTTTTTATCTTTGGGAGAATTTGAACATACGAAAGTACAGACGAAACGGGCATGTCTATAAACGCTGTTTGTACTCTACACTAAATTGGTGCGGTACTTACCATCCCCAACCCCCCCAACATAACAAGCTCTGTTAAGGTTACAAATAGCAATTGCTATATTTGTTTGCGACACATCGTTTTCTGTATACTTAACTTTCTGTAATTTATTGTCAAATAGCTCCATTAGTTCAAATGTTTAAGAGGCGACAAGACAAGTATTGCTGAAAACCTGACAAAATGTGGACTAAGTACTCCCCCAATCGTTTTAAACAATTTGCAAATAAACTCACTTCTTGAGTCCATATATGCATCCAGCCAAGTCCTTTGTCATCTTGCCACTGTTCACACAGTCGACACACGCTTGCTCCAGGGCAAGAGAGAATTTCTGTAGTTCAGGGTTGTTGTCGAGCTTGCCGCGGTGTTCCAGTCCGCGGGTCCAAGCGTAAATACTGGCTATGGGGTTTGTGCTTGTACTGTTGCCCTGTGCATTGAAAACAGGATCAAATTTTCTTCTAAATCTCGGATTAAAAATTTCAAAAATTTGTTAAAAAAATAACTACATAGAAAAAGAGCACACTTTGTTCTAGAGACAAACAACAACATCTTTTTATAAAAGATGCTTGCTTTTGTTCTAGAGTTCTAAAATGACCAGTAAATCATTTGTTAGAAGACTAACTTTATTAAAAAAGAAACAATATTTCAGTAAGCTTACAGAATTGACTTCCCCCTACTGTTAGTTACAGTAAACCTGTGACACAGAACAGTGAATTCTCTCCGTTTCACACCTGTGATAGAAGACTTTATAACAGTTTATACACGACTCCTCTACCTGTGACGGTAACTCTGACTTCCCCACCAGTAACATTAAACACAACTTCCTACCTGTGCCTTACTAAATGACTTCCCCACCAGTAACATTAAACACAACTTCCTACCTGTGACTTACTAAATGACTTCCCCACCAGTAACATTAAACACAACTTTCTACCTGTGCCTTACTAAATGACTTCCAAATCAGCATCATTATACACGACTCCTCTACCTGTGACGGTAACTCTGACTTCCGACCAGTAAAATTAAACACAACTTCCTACCTGTGACTTACTAAATGACTTCCCCACCAGCAACATTAAACATGACTCCCTACCTGTGACTTACTAAATGACTTCCCAACCAGCAACATTAAACATGACTCCCTACCTGTGACTTACTAAATGACTTCCTCACCAGTAACATTAAACATGACTCCCTACCTGTGACTTACTAAATGACTTCCCCACCAGCATCATTAAACGTGACTTCCTACATGTGACTTACTAAATGACTTCCTCACCAGTAACATTAAACACAACTACCTACCTGTGACTTCCTACCTGTGAATTACTACGTGATTCCCCACCAGTTACATTAAACATGACTCCCTACCTGTGACTTACTAAATGACTTCCCATGAGTAACATTAAACATGAATCCCTTCCTGTAACTTACTAAATGACTTCCCTACCAGTAACATTAAATATGGCTCCCTACCTTTGACTTACTACAGTACATGACTTCCCCAAAACCAAACACGACTCCCTACCTTTGACTTACTATAGTACATGACTTCCCCAAAACCAAGCACGACTCCCTACCATTGACTTAATACAGTACATAACTTCTTCCCCAAAACCAAACAGCTACAGTACATGACTTCCCCAAAACCAAACATGACTCCCTACCTTTGACTTACTACAGTACATGACTTCCCCAAAACCAAACACAACTTCCTACCTTTGACTAACTACAGTACATGACTTCTTCCCCAAAAACAAACACGACTCCCTACCTTTGACTTACTACAGTACATGACTCACTATCTTTGACTTACTCCAGTACATGACTTCCCCCACCAACAACAGCGACTTCCCCAATTACGAGTCTACAGTGACCTCCAGTACTCACCTTCTGGTGTTCCCTGTAATGACGTGTCACGGTGCCATGAGCAGCCTCGGCCTCAATGGTCTTGCCATCGGGGCACACTAGCACACTGGTCATCAATCCCAGAGATCCGTAACCTGGCGACAAAATATTCATATTGTACATTTTAATTAACCCCAAAAATTAAGCTGGTATTTTTCAAGTCAAAATTGTAAATTCCGATTGTACATTTCAATTTAAGTTGTTTGTCCTCTAACATGAAAAACCAATGTAACAATTTGTTGAAATGGTGGAGTACTGGAACCTATTCAACCCAAATTTCCAATGGTTATTTTTAGGAAAGTTACATCTGACAAATGTTAAGACATGCATATACATGAATGGGGGCTATTCCATTTAAACATACATGGGACCCCAGGAAGGCACAAGTTTTTGAAATTGAACACCCATCCAGATGCAAAACTGAGTTTAAAGAACGAAATTTCCGAAAACAGGGTTTACCCATAGATGTTTTTTAATTGATCGAATTTGGGTTTTAAGGCGCACCAACACATTACAGGTTATATGGCACCTAACAGGCATGAACATGCCAGGCTCATCCTCCATGTACATCAAGATAAAATATGGAAAATGGGCCTAGAAACTTCTCAGCCTGAACTGCAGAGTTGCTGCAAATTCTATCGTAAAACTCCATTTACGCTGGAGCCACGTTTATTGTTTTTCTGCCACGGCTCTTTCGATGTGAGCGAGATGGCACCTGAAACAATGCAGGGATCATGATGAAGACCTTTAATGAACATGAACAAAAAATGATAAAATGAACATGAATTTGGGGGAATTCTACCCCTCTGCCTATCCCTCCAAAGGGGTCTGCAGTGGTCCTATTCTTTGCCCCGTGACCAAACGGGGCACCCGGGGCCTTTTAAATTGCCTTCTTGGGGTCCTGGGTATGTTTTCATGGAATAGACCTGAAATAATGTTCTTACATATAAATCACTACATAAAGTGTACGCCTAAGCAAGGTAACACGCGGAGCTAACATAGGTGTAAATGAAAACAAAGTCAGCCTCTTTACCTTGTGCAACGACATCAGACTGAACATCACCGTCGTAGTTCTTGCACGCCCACACAAATTCTCCGCTAGATTTCAATGCTTGTGCAACCATGTCGTCGATGAGCCGATGTTCGTACCAGATTTTAAGCTTTTCGAATTCAGCACGGTAGTTCTTCCTGAATACAAATACAAAATGTAGAAGTCGAGATTCCGACAGAGTTGAGCAAAGAACAAATCAGTTCTAACAGTTAAGGGGCACTTCCAGTTCTCCAAAACATGCATCAATCATACACCTGCCTACTTCTTGCAATAGTCCAGTAATCCGAAAACTGCATCCCCTTAACAACTCTTCAGCTTTTGAGAGTGTTAAAGTGTAATACCCTAAAGTTTGAAATGACAACTCTGCATTTACCATTAGGGAAGCAACTGGGCAATAAACATATGAAATAAATACTGGTAACATAATTATACATTTTATGTCAGAGCGGCATCATTTTATCTTTTCCTACATTCAATATATATACAATACGACAACTGACCGTTTGCTCGAAACGATGGAGGGCTATCATGACAGAATTAAGAAATAATAAACATGTACCTGTGTTTTATCGGTGAATAAAATACAGTTAGGAGTTCGGATGCATAGTAATTAAATCACGAGTGCGTTAGCACGAGTGATTTATTACTCGCATCCGAACGACTAACTGTATTTATTCACCGATAAAATACAGGTACGTATTTATTATTTCGATTCTAACACAACAATAACTCCATTGTTTACGCTATTGTTGGGGCACTATATATTATCTCTGAGGTCAAGGTAATCATGCTATGTTTACGGGCTGTTCCATTGGACTCCCCCGTATGCAAAGTTCTGCGTTTCAATACACTAGTAGTCACATGACAAACAATTAAGCCATTGCTTACGTCATATAGCTTACGTTGTATGACGTCAAACGTTCTCACCTTGTTCAAGATGCTTATTAATGTTATATGTACTGATGCATATGATAGGTTTCTATCGGGGGTGTGCACGGTTTCGGAGCATGGCAAGTTTGTTGTAATTAACATTTCATTAAAATAACTGTTGAGTTTGTCCTCGTGACGTATATTTACCAGGAGACGTCATGTAACGTGGCGCTTCCTACGGATGAAATATACACGGGGAATTAATGGAACAGCTGTATTTTATCGTAGAATAACATACAGCTGTCTCTCTTCTTTGTGTATATGAAACACTGCGGAGGTTGTGTTAGAATGGAAGATTACTCACTGGTAGATCTCCTCGAAGATGTCCTTGAACCTGCCGTCATACTGCTTGAGGATTGTGTTCTTGGTGCTCAAGTACAGAGGCCACTTCTTCATGATGGCGTAGTTGAAACAGGCGTGGGCGAACCCTGTGATGGACTGAAATGCAACATGTTGTCACGATATATCGAGGTGTAATGAAGGTACAGGGCTCTTTTTTTTTGGAAATAGGGGAAGAGGCCAAGCCCTTCAATAACGGGGAAAAAAGCTCGGTTTTCGAGTTAAATGGGGAAAAAATAATGCGATTTAAGATATAGAGGGAACAGTGTATTAAGCAGAAATTGAAGATTTGGGTGTGCAAATAATCAAAAAAGGTACATTTGAGATAAACTGTCTTTTATAAATGTATCCCAAACATAATAATGTTGAGAAAGTAAGAGGGGGAAATACTGCAAAAAAACAACAAATATTTTTTTTAGAGGAATTTTCTCAGCCAAAGAGCGGGGAAAAGTAGTCCATTTTGCTACGGTATGCCTGTTTTTCCTGTTTGTGAAGGTAAAAAGGCTTTTTCCTGTTTGTGAAGGAAAAAGGCCCTGAGGTATCTGATCAAAGCAAATCTTTGTATTAAATTGTTCTTTGGATTTATGTAAGAGACCTTGAACGAGTTAATACCAAATAACAGTTGACTGAACAAGAACTTTGGAGGGACCGCATCTCAACTATTCAAAAGTCACTTAAAATTGACAGTACGCTATAAGGTGGATTCTTGGGTCAAGTCCAAAGGGACATAATTTGTTAGAAAATACACCCCAGGGTTCTGAGACATTAGCAAACATGTCTGTGAAGTTTCACGATCACCGAGACTTATAGTTGTAGAAATACAAGCTTACTTTCCCTAACCCAAACATTTGAGGTAAAACCATTGTATTTTGACTAAAAATAAAACCCATAGTTCTAGGATCTTGGTAAATAATTGAATTTTATGGTAAACACATTTGTGAAGTTTTGCACAGCAACTCTCAGTAACAGATAAGTGATGGACTCCCGTCGCCAAATAGACGAGAACAAAAGCTCTATCTATTCTTAGTTGAGCTAAATATTCAAACAGACTGCAAATTCATATTAACCTGGAAAGTTCTTTTTGACTTGTCAAAACATATGACAATAGCGATTTCATTGGTCAGAAGCAATCACATGACCTACCTCATCAGTGTTGTACATGGCCATTCCACAGCCACCACCATTTTGGAAATTAAACACTGTGCTTCTCTGTTCCTTTCCTCCTTCCGGGGTGAAGCATATCTCAAATTTACCGTTGCCAGAGAAAACCAGATCTGTAGCTTTGTACTAAATGGACAAAATATAAATAAAGCTGAACACTGAATCATTATCGCATGAATGCATTTTAGTTCAAGATACTACACAGCAAAGGAGATGTTGCATTACGGCAGTTATGACCTATGGAAAATTTACAAAGAAACATATGGCGGCAGCAATCTTGAAATAATGACATCATCAATCCCTCTTTAATACCATATATGGCATATTGATATATATTGTTTGAAGCAAATGAAATAAAAATAAAATGTATATTTGTTTGCTCATTATACGATTTCATTTGCAGTGATTTTCTTTGCTTTAAATAATATTTATCAATATGTTTCATGAGCGTGGATATATATTTCTGGAATGCATATTTCGTATTAGGTCATGGTGACCTTGTCCTGTGTCAATTCACTAAATCACCTGGATGTATTGTACAAAACAAAAGAACTAATTCATGCAATCTGATAAAACTGTTTATTAAATGAGGTTAATTCTGTAATTGTGTTTTTTCTGTCAATTCCTAAATGAAGTTAAGTTATTACAGGAACATAATTATAAATTAAAAAAAATATATACGAAGGATACTTTTATTTCATTGCAAATCGGCAATATAAATACAGGGTAAAACTAGTGATTGGGGCAAATAAATATGAAAACAAGCAGAAATATACTGTAAGATCAAAAAATTTCTGGCCTTGAATTCACCAACCATTCTTGAGAATATTCTTAAGACTTAAGCTCAAGTATGCAAATTTCAATCAAACATATTTCTGTAAGTTTACAGAATAAACGTTCATAACAAGCTGCTATGTATAAATATGATGCATACTAATAAATAGCAACTTCTTGTTTATCTTTGAAGGTCATGGAAATATTTGTGCAAGAATTTTCAGTACTTGAGCTAAAGTCTAAGAATAGTTTGAAGAATGGTTGGTGAATTCCAGGCCTGGTCTCTTGAAATCACGGACTGATGGTTCGACAACATACATATCCAGTCTACATACTGACAGCGAGGATAAAATTGAAGTCAAGAGCATTTGAGGGCATGCAAATACCTGATCTCCAAAGGCGTGTCTGCCAATCACAATGGGCTTGGTCCAGCCGGGAATCAGACGAGGTATTTTCTCACAGATGATTGGTTCCCTGAACACTGTGCCGCCCAGAATGTTCCTAATGGTTCCGTTAGGACTCAGCCACATCTTCTTGAGATTAAATTCTGGAAAAATGAAAAAACTTTTAGTTCATAATACTATACTTGTAATAATATTCAATGTCAGAATAAAATGAGGGTTTTCAAGTAAATATCCACGAAGCATGATTTTTAATGAAATTTAATAAAAACATAAAGAATAATTTACATAATGCCAGTACTTAGTTATCTACGTCATAGTAGACTGATAATAGGTTATATTATAATACAGTTGCACAGGCTATTGTTTGTCTGAGGTATCTTATTGGTCTGACTTATTGAAATAGATAGATTTACATCTGGCATCATGATAATTGAATTTGTTGTGTAATGGCCATCACCACATTATGATTATCTGTTATTCAGAGGAACTCCAGAGAGCTGGAAAGGAGTTAAACATTTTGGAATTTAAAAAAAATGGCCTAGTCAAACTATTGAATAGATTCCTATGTACTGTGCATTTCAGGGTGCCTGGACGTCAAATATGAATCAAGATTTTTTGTTACTACTTGCTATGTTTTCATACCTGATATGGTTAGATAGAATGAAAATAGACGCTGCTGGATTTGTTTACAATCTTGCTATAGCCATCCGTTAAATGCTTCACAAAGCCTAAAATTGATTTTGACCCCTCTTGTTAACTTTGTAAAAATTAAAACATGGCAGCATTATTTTTGGAAATCTGTGCAGGTCTGTTTCTATGGTTCGGATGTACCAAGTAAAACGTAGGTTATGCAGGGTGTTGATGTTGTTCAATGTTCAGCACCTCCAGCAATCGATCATACTTATCTTTTATTTTGGAATGAAAACCATTCTATAGCAAATAAAAGATAGATAAATAGTATACTGAGTTTATATTTTGTTATTTACACCACTGCTGGTCAACTGATTTTTTAAGTCGCCTTACCCTAGAAAAATGGAATGTTCCCCCGTCGATCATTTAGGTTTTTTGGCCGTCAATAAAATTACATGTAAACATTGTTGTCTTCGCGAAGCTTAGAGGATGGCTACGCGAAGTTTGCAAACAGATTCAGGAGCGTCCGTTTTCATTCTATTCAATCATATCAGGTATGAAAACATATAGAAAGTAATAAAAAAAATCTTGATTCATACTCGACGTCTAGGCATTCCAATACTGGGTACCACCTGGTTTACAGGAAAGTGACTTGAACCCATGATCCCCGGATTGGAAGCCCACTCAGCAAATGGCGGCTTTTCTCTCGTAAAAACTAAAGTCTCCATCTATTGATGCTTTACTGATAATATATATTTACAGAGTATTTAATGAAACAAAAGCTGTCGAAGAACAGCGCAGCTCGACTATTCGATTTTTCAGAGAATAATAAATTATATAGCTAGTATATACCATCAGAAAACAAGGCTAAAACAATGTGGGGTGGGGTTGGGGGGATGGGGCTTGTATAGAAACTCGGGCCGATATAAAATTAAGTGAATTTTATTATTTTTACCTGTTTTAATCCAAAATCACTGTCATTTAAAAAAAATTGTGGTCGAAAGGCAACTCGGGGAGGGAGCTGATATCTGGTAATTTTTATTGTGGCCTCATTTTATTTTTTTTTATTGATATTTCAATATTTCATTTTGTACCTGAATTTAATCTAAATTGATATATATGTAAATGATTGTGTTCAAATTAAAAGATTAATATCCAAATAATGGTAGCTAAAATTAAAGGAGGGGAGGAGGGGGCAACATAGCTATGTGTAAGAATTGACAACACAGAAATATGTAAGTTTCGACTGTGTGTGGGGTGGTGGGGCGGGGGGATGGGGGCAACATATATGTGTAAGAAGTTATGTGTAAGAATTGACACAAGCAACACAGAATATGTAAAAAAGAAAATATTGGGGTGGGGGTGGGGGGCAACATATAACATATACGTGTAAGAATTGACTAAAACAACACAGAAATATGTAAAAAAAAAAAAAATGTGGATGGGGCGGTGGGGTGGGCCATGGGGTGGGCATTGGAGGAGGGAGCCACTGCCCCAATATGGGTGAAGTATGAATAAGATGCTTAAGATAATGCTCTAAGGAAGCTAATGGCCAAATTTGGTTGTGCTAGGATAAGAAATGTAAGAGATATACTCGTAAACACAGCTTACATGCAAAACTTGATGTGGGACGCCGGGGTGATTACATAAGCTCTCTTATTCTGCGAATAGTCGAGCTAAAAATGTCTTGAACCACAAAGACCTGTATCTGTTTTTTACCATTAATTCCAAATAAAACAGGAGCTGTCCGATGTCAGCACGCTTGTCTATTCAAGGCCATGGCTATTTATTGGGCAACTAAATTGACAAAGGGGCATAATTCTGTAAAGTTCCTGACAGAGTTATGGCACTTGTTTGTAGGAGTTCCTCTTATAATAGTGAATGCATGTGTAAACTTTGTGTTAAGCAGTTTCTATGATACAAGCTCACTGACAAAATAGACTTAATTTGTACAGAATGGGGCATAACTTTGTCAAACTAGGTTGCAGAGTTATGTGACTTGCACTTGCCATGTTACCTATTTATATTGAATACATACATGAAGTTTTATTGAGTTCTGTGAGATATGAGCTTACCGTGAAATGTTAACCAAAAAACTAGTATAAAAAGGGGCATAACTTTGTCAAAATAGGGTGCAGAGTTATGTGACAGTTTCTGAGATATGAGCCACCGCAAGGGCGAGTAGAATAGCTTCCCTTTTCGCGAAAGGTCGAACTAATGACCGTTAAAGGTTTATTTGCCAATATCATACCTTTAACACGGTCCTCATCAGGAGTAATGGTGGCACATTTGATACCCACATTGTATTTCTTGATGGCCTCAGCGGAGTCGATGGTCACCTGATCATCAGTGGCGTCACGGTGGGGAAGACCGAGATCGTAATATTTACAGTCGACGTCGAGGTACGGGAAGATGAGCTGTAAAGAGACAATACATGAGGCTACATTCCAGTCGTGAGTTGTTCTGCAATATGAAGTTCCTTTTTGTCACTTTCCACATGGAGTGTATGCGGAGGATCAGACCCGAACCTTCCAGAAAAGAAAGCAAACCCAAGCCCTTTTACAGTGGAACTCATTCTCAATGGTAAAAAATAATTGAGTCAGTAGTCCAAGTCAATGAAGTAACCATCAATAAAGTGACCATCACTTCATTGACTTGTACTACTTATTTACCATCGAGTTCCATTGTCACACAGGCAGGAATACCAGCATAGAAAGATTTACCAAAATATCTCAAACCAATTATTTTTTGTATGACAAGACAAAAGAAATAGTTCATAGATCGCAAAATGCTTATTAAGCAAAATAGTTTATAGACAATGCATTACCACTGACTAGGACAGCATTATGTAAAAATGTTTGGTATCATTCAATCAATAAGACAGTATTACTACCAAAGTTCTATCGTACAATCATTATACGCTGAGTCAGTCCTTCCATGTTCTCTCATGCCATGATGATTTTATCTCAATGTAATCGTAGCTATTCATGATCGCCATACAATTTAATCTGTATACTATATTTTACAATACTATTCAAATACTGCTAGATTATACTACGACTTTTGTTAACCTATATCTTATTTAAATAACTTCTATTGTAAAATACAAGACACATAGATTATATTTCTGTGCCTTAAATTCAAACTTGCTACAGGTGGGTTCAAATACCATAAGCTGTTTGCATAGGTTATAAAAATACATATATAATATTATATAGGCATGGCTTGTATTTAGCAGTTTTACCTGCAATATACATCTTCACTGAATGATATTTCCATTTCCTACACATGTACATGTACTTGTCATTAAAATAATTGATGGCTATTCCTAAAGATAGTTCTACTAGAAGAATTTATCAAGTTTTATATATAA
The DNA here is from genome assembly GCA_037043455.1 of Cyrtodaria siliqua. Classification (NCBI taxonomy): domain Eukaryota; kingdom Metazoa; phylum Mollusca; class Bivalvia; order Adapedonta; family Hiatellidae; genus Cyrtodaria; species Cyrtodaria siliqua. The sequence continues at coordinate 14,386 of JAWPHD010021014.1, read as the reverse complement.
CCTAGTGGCTGCATTTTTTTTAAAGTTTTCTTTAAACAGCAGTATATTCCACAATAAATCAGCCATTTACCCGTTTTCCTCTAATAGTAGTGCCCGGGTGCTATGCAAATGCCATGGGGTCGCTCTTATCAAATGAATTTAAAAGTAAATAGAAATACGGTAGGATGAAAATGTGAGCAAATCAATTATGAATATGGCTAACATTTTGTCTGGGCGATTTCTTTCTACATGTACATTAGCAGTAGAATGCACACTCTGAACTACATGTTACTGACAGGTATTGAATGATTTAGATTACTTAACATGCCCCGCTATGACCTTCAAAAACTTACTTACCTTGCAAAAAAATATGTCATGCCAATGACTTTACTACAGTAAAATTTGAGAAGGCGTTAAACTACAGAAACAATTTAATTATTGTTTTAATCAACTTAAATCTTATTTTGAGCTACCCCACAGACAGGAATGGATTCATAGGAATCTGGGAAACGGGTGCTATTCTTACTATTTAACCTGCATGGAGAATAGACACAGTACTTTTTATCCTCTTGAGATTTTCTGACAGATAGCAAAAACAAATTAAAATATTATAATTGTAAATCAAGAGGAACAACAAAAGGCAAATCAAAGAGAGTGTCACCTTTTCCTTGATTTTGTCCCAGATGATTCTGGTCATCTCATCACCGTCCAACTCCACAACTGGATTAGCCACCTTGATACGTCGGTCAGTCCCATCTGCAAAAAAGAGATTTAGTCAAAATACTCGTTATCATCATTTTCAAGAAGACCCAATCGAACATCACTTAGTAAAATGTTGTACCTTTTATCACACGGCAAGTGATATTAAAGCAGGTTTGGCCTGATGATCACCAGAGGCTTTATTTTGGAACAAAAATTTCAGAATGCCATTATGGTAACTAAATATATAGCAAATAATTATTGAAATTGTTAACATGGGGGCCTGTATCACTCTACTTGCTAAAAAGACTATGACAACAAACTAAAAAAATAGAAAATATAACCAATGAAACAAGTTTCAAAAAAAAAAGTCTGCCGAACAGGGATCTGAATGAAGTATTTTTTATGAGAAAACAAAACAACAAGTGGTTCATGAGAATTTTTTTAAAAACTCTGTGTTCTCCCCAGGAATTTTTCAAGGCATGTCGCTTTTATCATAGAAAATATGCTTCAGAGTGTATCCTTAATCCTGACCCCTATATGTATGGGTAATTAGTTGACACTTGCTTTATATAAGAAATAGGCTAGTGATTCCATATATATTGTGTTTTTTACTTATTTAAGCAAAACAAAAATGAAATAATTAAAATGTGTTAAATGTCTTTTTGAAATTAAGGCATGTTGCAAAAGCATTTTGGCTCTGAAGGCATGTTAAATGTGACATGCCTTAATAGCCTGAGGAGAACACTGACTCTTCTGTTTTGTTGACGAGTAACATGCAAACATGATTTTAAAAAATCTGCGAGAGGACCATGCAATGATGTTTTCTGTAAAGTTTCCTCAAATTCTACTCAGAAGTTCATGAGGAAAGAATTTTAAAGCTGTTGCTATTTTAATTAACAGCGGCCATATTTGTTAACGGATCAGGCCGATTTGTAATAATCTGAGAGAGGACAAATGCAAAGATGCTTCCTGTAAAGTTTCATCACATTCTACTCGGCAATTTAGGATAAGTTGTATAAAGATGTTTCTATTTTAAGTAACAGCCGCCATATTTGTTGTTGTTGTTTCTAAGGTTTAACGTCCCTCCACCTGGTGACCCGATAAGACGTCTTGAAGGGATGGGTACAGTAGAGTCCGGACTGTGTCTTCTGTGATAGGAGCTTCGGAAATATAAAGATCCGTTCGATCTCCAGATTTCGGATTTTCCATCAAATTTTGTGAGAAAGTTATAGCCAACAGTAAGTTCTCGTGACGGACGGACGACAAAGTGATCCATATGTAAAAACTATGCAGAACATGTGTGTCGCCCATCAGCGCTTTGTCAGTATAACAAGTTGTTTTTTTTCGGACCCAGATAAATGACCTTGAAAAATTGGCCTGACAAAGTTTTCGTAAAGAAAAAAAATGAGTATTTAACCCATATAATAACCTTCAGTGTGTCCTTGACCTTTATATTTTAGTATGGCCATGTCGATGTTGTCATGACAAGTGTATATTGAAAGTCTAATGAAGGAATATGAAGAAATGAGAAATTTATAACCAACGTTAAGTGTTTGTGAAGAAAAAAACACTATTTAACCCATATAATGACCTTCAGTGTGACCTTGACCTTTATATTTAGATCATGTCAATGTTGTCATGATGAGTATATATTGAAAGTCTGATGAAGAAATATTAAGAAATGAGAAAGTTATAACCAAAGTTAAGTTTTTGTGAAGAAAATGAGTATTTAACCCATATAACGACCTTCAGTGTGACCTTGACCTTTATATTTTAGTATGGTCATGTTGATGTTGTCATGATGAGTATATATTGAAAGTTTGATGAAGAAATATCAAGAAATGAGAAAGGTATAACCAACGTTAAGTTTTCGTGAAGAAAAAAAAGAGTATTTAACCCATTTAATGACCTTCAGTGTGACCTTGACCTCCATATTTTAGTATGGTCATGTCCATGTTGTCATGATGAGTATATATTGAAAGTTTGATGAAGAAATATCAAGAAATGATGAAGTTATAGCCAACGTTAAGTTTTCATGACGGACGACAAAGTGATCCCGTGTATTATCGCACACAAAATAATGCATATGTATTAACTGCAAAATAAGGCGACACAAAACAATGCATAAGTATTAACTGCAAAATAACTTGTGCTAAAAAGAAAAATTGCAAGTTGCGATCTCAGATTTTTGATTTAAAAATGTTCTTCGTGCGCTTTAAACCTTAAGTTTAAAAATCTCAGGACTTTGTGTTAAAATTTATTGAACATTTATTGAAAGCCTGAAGAAACATTTAGACAAATGTTTTTCCAGCTGATGGTACGAACGCTGCTATTGAGTTTTAACTCTGAAAAATGCACTGAAATAATAAAATAACCGCGCTCAGTGTCCTCAAGGGTGGCAAAATGGAGACCTCAAGGTGAAAGAAGACGTCCGTATCTTGCACTTTATTAAAATGACAACGTTCACTTACAGTTTCTTTTCTGAGATACACTCAGTGTTGCTGGAGCGGCCAAATTCTGAACCGAGCTGCCAACTCGACAAAGAGCCCTCGTAACTTTCACCACTGGACTTGCCATCGTTCCTTTTTTTGCTTGCTGAACACCGGTTCCGGAAGGGAAAAGGACGTAGGAATATTTGTGGTTTATTTAGGGTGTTAAGGATATTTATAAACTTCCGGTGACTTATTTTGAGATAGTATATCTAGTCCAAACGGAATTTATCACATCTTTTATCTGATATTTCATATATTTGTGGTATTCTTATTAATTTTGCATTTTTTAAAACCTGGTTACACATACTTAATATGCGATTGAAAAGTGGATCAAACTATTTTTAACCTACTAACCCTATCAAATAATGAGATGAGACCACATGCGTATGACGTTTACCCAATCAGGGTGCTGATTGGCCAATTACGGTCTTTCTCTCACGGCGGCCATAGTTTCCGTGGCAAGACCTTCAACAATCGAGGGACGGTTATTATTTTAGCCGCATGAGGCTGTAGTTCGTCTTTGTAAGTCATGTTTATGGTCAATATTTGTAGGGAATATATATTTGTATCTATCCATTGTTTGCATTGAGTGTATTGATATTGTATTACTCTGTTGTCACCATATTTATTCACACATATCTGGCCCTCTGGATAACTGACCTTCACTTTGTAGCTTTTTGACATTGTATTTTGAGTGAATATTATTTATTCGTATCAACTGTTCAGCCTTTCAACATTGAATAGTCTATGGTAGAACATTATATAATTGTGTATATTGCTGTTTGTCTTAATATGTTATGCATAATTTGGCTGTCACAAGAAATACAGGTCTTTGTTTTCATGAACTTGACACTAACAGTGAGGAATGTGTTACTCTAAAAATTCTCATTGATTGCACCTAAAGCACAGGTAGACATGGCATAACCTGCTACATATATATAATGGACTGTTCTCTCTTTGAATTAATACCATTCCATTTATGTGACAAAGGGGTGTTTTGGGGAAACTGATCAGCAGCCAGACATTGTAAACTCGCAGGCTGATCTGGGTTTACAATGGACGCAAAGGCTATTATAGTTGTGCTTAGTGGTTTAAGGGTTAAACAATTTAAAACATCACAGTTCTGATTTTAATTGAACATGTAATATCCATTTTTGTTCAATGGAACAATTTATTTGTCGTGAAATTTACAATTAAATATACTAACTCCACTTCAACTTTACCTTTGGGCATGAGGTTACAAGCTTACATTTATCCTCACAGTGAAAATCTCCGATGTTCGGCTATGTCTCAATTAAAAAATGATGTTTTATCTCTTTTCAGGATTCTCCACAGGATTTTTTTCAAGCATAGATGCATTTTACATGCGCAGGGGGAGGGTACGGGAGGGGTGTCCCCTTCTTCGTCTATTTTTTAATTTAATTCCTGCCTGTATTGACTATGATGCATTCTTTTAATTAGCTTTAAGAACAGTCTCCGCGAAAAAACAGGGGCGGGAGTTGTCTTTTGACAAAACAATAACACTGACGGGTTCGCTAATTGGATTTTTTGTACAGCAAAACTATTGTGTACACCTATCAATTAGTCACAGGTTATCACCTTCCTCAATGCAAATTGTCCGGGACATGTAAATTTAGAGTTTAAGTTTGAATAAAGGACTTGGTTCTTGGTATTTTTAAGAACAGCGGTCTTGATTTTAAGAGTAGCGGTCACCTTTAGGCACCACCGCATTTGTGTTTTGGAAAATTAAACGCAGCGGCACCCTGCAATTTAGGACAATTATGTAATCAAACATTTGTGTAGTGTTACACTTCCATGGCTCGGGAAAGATGGTTGCCCAACGCCCCGGGCAAGTGGAGTTCGGGTGCGGGCAGTTGACCTTCGTAAATCTGTTGTCATCACTTGCCCGATGGACGTTTTAGCATTAGATAAAAATCAAGGAATTGGCATCTCAAAAAGATAATAACAGAAAAAACAACTACATACCAGTCAGATTTAGTCACAAACCATGCTAATAATTTTTGCCACAGAAAAAGGGGCAAGTGACATTTTGGACAGGGCAAGTGGATTTTGAAAATTGCCCTGGGCAAGTGGGTTTTCAAAATATGTCCAAAGCCCTGACTTTATAATTTTTCTTCAAGCTTGTATTAGTTTTAAAAAAATCCCAATTTTCCCCCCAAATTTATGCTCTTTTCCCATTATCAAGGGCAGGGATGCTGCAGCCCGGGCCTGTTCCCAGTTTGCATGTGTATTTTTTCTATAACTTGTTTGTTGTACAACATGTACTTCATGCACAGGTCCCCTCTGGGCATCACCAGTGGAGCCAAATGAGAAGAAATTATCAAAATGGCTCTAACTTTTAGAATTTGGCAAAAATGATTTGAGCAATAAATATATAGACCTTTATGTATATATATTTATTTTAGTCATCAAACACCAAATATTAAACAAAAATCAAGTGTATTATATATTCTCTATATAGAATATGAATGTAAATATAGTTTATGAATGTATTACCACTGGAGCTGGCTCCAACTTATCTCATTTTGGCGCAAGTGGTGGCGCAAAGAAAAAATAAGCCAGTGGGGACTATGCATGCACATGGGCAATGCAACACCGTCTCATACTGGGAATCTGTTGAACGTTCATGATCAATCATTGGTCGATTAAACATGGCTTTTATAAATAATCTATTAAGCCTTTTTCTGACTAGAAAAAAACCCCACATACAAGTATGTTTTGGTCATAAAGCAACTAAATGACATTTTGCGATAATCATATACATGTATGATTATACTTGCTGCAAAATTTGAACTTTAATTCTCTAGTACTAAAATATGAACCGAATAAACTTGATTAATCGAAGAAAAGGGTATCTTACAGATGCTCGATCAAATTGATCTATTGTAACAATACTTAAAACTATTCAGCAGATTTAAAAAAAAATAATTAGATGAATTAAAGACAGTTACCCAAACATAGCAACTTCCTACTTCATTAACAAGACCTTAAAAAATCAGTTACCTTATCAAAACTGCTGCGTACATATATCCAGATGCATTACTGCAACACGTGTTAGGTGATGATGCTAACACTATTCAATCCAGCAACAAAGTGAATGAAAATTGTCAGAGATAAAGTATTGCCCTATATCATACTACTGGGTCAAACTTTGTCTGATAACATCACCTTTATCCTTTGTTAGTGTCAAGAATGATGTCTTCCTGTGTCAAATTTCTCCTATTTCCATTTTCAGTTGTGCACATGCATGCACGCTACATGTATAAGTAGACCAAGGTTATATATCACTCAGTATGTGCTTTCTGTCCTTTGCGGAGTAAGACCGGATTTAAATATAAAACTATGAGAGATGGATGCATTATGGCCAATATGCCATGTACATCATATGCCATGCATAAAATTATATGTGAGACAGTCAAACAGATTTTGTTTAATCAGCTCTACAGGCCAGTAGGACTTATATCATGGCAGGATTTTCCCTAGGATTTTTCATTTGGGGGTCAAGAGACTCATAGAAAAACTATTTAAGATCCCAACCCTGAATTTGGGAGTCCTACATCTAAATAACAAGTGTTGGAGTATGACTCTTACCAAAACTACATCATTATAATGCAAGATATCACTTAAGAGCTCTGTAGTACACCGGGCGGGCGGCGGGTGTCCACATTTAGTTTTTTCCATATTTCTCCGCATTACCATGTCCGATCTTCATTAAGCTTTAACAGCATCTTACTCCCATTAACCACTGACCATAACCGGAAAACAAGGTCACTGTGACCTACATGTACTTTCTACGAAATATACCTTTTTGTTTGTTTCAGCGTGTGGGGGGAATAACGTTTTTGTTATATTTCTGCGTTACCTGTCCGATCTTCATCGAACTTTAACAGCACCTTACTCCCATTAACCACTGACCATACCTAAAAACTAGGTCACTATGACCTACTTTCTCCAGAATATACCTTTTTGTTTAAGTTTTGGAGGGGGGGATAAAGTTTTTGTTATATCTCCGCCAGTGTATTTTTTATGTGTTTTGTGAATGCAGCCTGTGCCTGTGCCATTGTGAAAAATAGCGGCATTTTTCTAGAAATTGTGAAAATTGTGAAATATTATAACAAAAAAAAGAAACTTTTTTCACTTTTAATTTCACAGTTTAATATCTCTTGGTTTTAAGTTTTGTTTTTGGTAAATACAAACTATTTTTAACACCAGCGTATATTAAGACTAGTATCCTTACTGGTCTGTATTTACCCTAAAAAAAAATTGTGAATTTTTTGGATATAATTGTGAAAAAAGTATACTTTTTGGCGTTGTGAATGGGGCCGAATAACGGCCCCAAATTAGGCATAAAAAAAAACACTGTCCGCATTACTATATCCAATCTTCATCAAACTTCAACAGCATCTTACTTCCATTAACCACTGACCATAACCTGAAAACTAGGTCACTGTGACCTACTGTGACCTAATTTTTCCGAAATATACCTTTTTGTTTGTTTCGGCGGGGGTGGGGGAGGAAATAAAGTTTTTTTTTTATCTCCGCATTACCATGTCCGATCTTCATCAAACTTTAACAGCACCTTACTCCCATTAACCACTGACCATACCCTGAAAACTAGGTCACTGTGACCTACTTTCTTCAAAATATATCGTTTTGTTTAAGTTTCGACGGGTTGGGGGAGGATACATGTATAAAGTTTTTGTTATCTCCGCATTACCATGTCCGATTTTCATCAAACTTTAACAGCACCTTGCTCCCATTAACCAATGACCATTCCCTGAAAACTAGGTCAGTGTGTTTCTTCAAAATATACCTTTTTGCTTACGTTTCGGAGGGTTGTGGGGGGTGCGGTAAATAAAGTTTCTCAGCATTATCATGTCCAATCTTCATCAAACTTTAACAACTCCTTCAAGTTCCTCCCATTAACCAACCACTGACCATAACCGGAAAACTAGGTCATTGTGTCCTACTTTCTACGAAATATTCCTTTTTGTTTGTTTCAGCATGTGGGTGGGTGGGGGGGGGAATAAAGTTTTTTTTATATCTCTGCATTACCTGTCCGATCATCAAACTTTAACAGCACCTTACTCCCATTAACCACTGACCATACCTAAAAACTAGGTCACTATGACCATCTTTCTCCAGAATATACCTTTTTGTTTAAGTTTTGGAGAAGGGGGGTGGGGGGGGGGGGGGGGGGGGAATAAAGTTTTTGTTATATCTCCGCATTACCATTTCTGATCTTCATCAAACTTTAACAGCATCTTACTCCCATTAACTGACCATAACCTGAAAACTAGGTCACTGTGACCTAATTTTTCCGAAATATACCTTTTTGTTTGTTTCGGCGGGGGGTGGGGGAGGAAATAAAGTTTTTGTTTTATCTCCGCATTACCATGTCCGATCTTCATCAAACTTTAACAGCACCTTACTCCCATTAACCACTGACCATACCCTGAAAACTAGGTCACTGTGACCTACTTTCTTTAAAATATTATAAAGTTTTGTTTAAGTTTCGGCGGGTTGGTGGAGGATACATGTATAAAGTTTTTGTTATCTCCGCATTACCATGTCCGATTTTCATCAAACTTTAACAGCACCTTGCTCCCATTAACCAATGACCATACCCTGAAAACTAAGTTAGTGTGTTTCTTCAAAATATACCTTTTTGCTTAAGTTTCGGAGGGTTGTGCGGGGTGCGGTAAATAAAGTTTCTCAGCATTATCATGTCCAATCTTCATCAAACTTTAACAACGTCTTCCTCCCATCAAGCACTGACCATACCCTGAAAACTAGGTCACTTTCTCCAAAATATGCATTACGTTAATTTTTTTGTTTAAGTTTGGGCCTGGGGACATAAATCACTGTCACCTACTTTCTCCAAAATATATGTTTATAGGCTTTTTAGCTTTGTTATTCGGGCATCAACTTTTTTTTTTGTATCTCAGCATTGCTATGTGCAATTAGTATAAAACTTGGACAGTCGGTTGCTGACATGTACCAAAGATCATGTGCGGAAAATGAAAATTAGGTTCATTGTTAAAGCATCCTTCCACTCAAAAAAACTAATTTCTCTAGAAAAGCTCTATTAATTCATTTCACCATACACACAGGCACTCATCTTTAAAGACATTTTCTATAGTTTGTTTCTGCATAACAGATTTTCTTTAAACTTTTTGTACAGTAAGTCTGTTATATATATATATATACAGAAAAGGCAAAAATAATGGTAGGTCACCATGCTTGCTAAAATTTTAAAAAATGATTTGTAATGCCACCGTCATGTCAATCTGTCCAAGTCCATGAAATAGCTAAATAAGATATTTTTGAAGTCTAAACACTTATTCATTGGTCACAATTCTGATAAAATTGTATTAAAGTAAAGAACATTTAATTACAATAACATTTAAAGCTCATCTTTATGTAAAACCTATATTTTCTTACAAAATCTGTTGAGACCATTACCACAATTTATGCACAAATTAGCCCATAATGATACAATTTCCTTTTTTTTTGTATGTTCCTAATAACAGATTTTTTTTTAACTTTTTAAGCACATAGTTTAACATATATAAAAACAGAATGTACAATAAAAATGATAGGTCCCCATGCTTGTTTAGAAAAAGAATTTGAAACCCTACCCCTATGCTAAAAGGCCAAGTTTTGTATGAAATTATATAGAAATGGTATATTTTCCTTTTTTGTTATGTTCCTAATAACAGAATTTGTTCAAACTTCCTAGGCACTTATTTGAACATATATTTAGACAATATATTCAATTAAATTTATAGGTCACCATGCATATTGAGATTTAATATTGGTTTTTGGAACCATACCATTATGCTTAAATTTCTTAATTTTGTTGGATTTTTTACAAAATGCTATATGTTTTTCCTATTTTATGTATCTAATAAATAAAATATAAAAAAATTCAAAAAAAAAAATTCTAAAAAATAAAAAAAAAGGACAGAAAATACAACTACACATCAAAAGCAACATTCCTGTAAATTTGTAGGAAAATCCATCCAATAGTTTTAGAAGAGAAGTCGCCCAAAAAAGCTGCGCATGGCAAACTACAGCAAATGCCTTTAACATTTTGGAAAACCCGGCTTTAACACCACCAGACGTTTATCTCTTGTTTATCAGATTAAAATAAGATTGTGTTTAATTGTTTGTTTAAGTATGTTATATTTGCAGTGAATAAACTTAATTAGCGAAGCAAAACATATTTTTTCCTTGGTGATTTCTGTACATTTCCATTGAACGCTTGAAACATTTACATGTATAAGTGTAGCACAATCGGCTGAATGGTATTGATCGAGCAAGTGCTCATCATAACAGGTGCTTTTATTTGCTGTTTACTTTATTTAGAACGAGCGCGTCCAGAGGACATAGTAGATTTAAAAAAACGAGTCCTCTGGCCAAAAGTTGCGTCAGAGACACAGAAAACCTGCTTCCGGGAAAACCCTGCATGGTCTTTTGTCCATTGTCTGTTAACTTTTTGTTGTCAACACTCTAGCACCTTCATTTTGCATCCAAACTTTTATCAAACATAATATGCTTAAGAGCTCAAAATAGTTTGAAAACCACCAATTTCGTATGATAAACATAGAGTTATGGCCCTTGATTTAATGAAAAATGCTATACATGTCAGCACTCTAGCAACTTCATTTTGAGTCCGATCTTGACCAAACTGGGGCAGAGTGGTAATAACAATGAAAGCTTGGACGAGTTAGAAAACAACCCATATCAGAATATAAACTTCTGAGTTGTGGCCCTTGATTTAATCAAAAATGGTGTATTTTTCTTGTCAACATTCTAGCACCCACGTTTTACATCGAATCTTTACCATACTTGGCCAGAGTGGTAAGATCAATAAAAAAAACACTAGTATAGAGAGTTATGGCCCTTGATGTAATAAAATAAAAAGCTATCTTTTACCAGTCAACAATGGAGCACCTTCCAGTGCTCAAAAAATAGGATAGCCCGACGCCCTGGGCTCCTCGAAATCCATTCCGGGCCTGTCTCATTTTGAAGACGAGCCCGTTGGGCCTGTCTAAAAAAAAAAAATCCCCCAAAAAATCAGTTTTACTGAATCTCAAGCTCAAGTTCCTCAAGACAAAATACTCCCATGTGTATTGTGAACTGTGAAAACACTTGCAATAAAGTAATTAAAATGTGTTATACACACATTGAAACAATAATATTTTGCCTGGCTTCGTGTCGGCAGTTTGTCACAACTTTGAGGTCGACAATTGTTGACATAAAACTCATTATTCTGCTATTAGGGTTGTGTTTTCTTTCCTGTGTGATAAGAAATACCGTTTTTGTCATTAAAAACACACTAATGCATGAAAAAAAATCGTTATTGATGGTATTTCGATTGAATGTTTGTGAAATTTTCAGGCCGTAAAAGTGCGGTGTCATAGTATTTCGGATGGTAAATAATTTCGTTTTTTTTTTTACATAATCAAATAAAAAAAACTGTCCTTTACAAATACATGTGGGTATAAATACAGATATAAAGTATATTTCTATTCATTATTTAATGTGTAAGGAGTTCCTGGAGTCCTACTTTTAAATGAATTCTAGTCTAGGCTCCTAATTCTTTATTTGGAGAAAGTGGTGACAAAAAGAAAAAATATAGCCAGAGGACCTCTGATAGTCTCATAAAACCTGATTAAAAGTTTGGCTCCAAGTTTAGCTCCAGTTTCACCAAGTCGGCTCTGATTATTATCGTTTGGCGAAAGTGCTAGTACTCTCCTTTGCATTGGTTATAAATTACTATGTAATATTCTATTCTAACATATTTTAAACGAAATGGTAAATAAGTCCGCTGACCAGGGAGCATAAAGCGGTAGCAAAAAGAAAAATATAGTGAGAGGAGGTTCTGAGCTTGAATAATACATACGTAACAAACGTGTGCTATAAAAATGAATAAAGACACATTTCCAATAAGAAAAAATATATTGGACCTTTCGATTTTAAATCAGGGCCTGTCCATTTCAAATCAGGGCCTGTCCATTTCAAATCGGGGCCTGTCCATTTTCAGAAGCAACAAGCCCTGGGCCTGTCTCTTAAAATAATTTTCTTTGAGCACTGCCTTCATTTTGCTTCTGATCATTGCCATCCTTGTTCAGAATATTATTTTCAATACATAAAAATGCTTTGTTGTTTACTTTATTCCACCATATGTGTCGACCAAGATTATAACTTTGTCAATCATGAATGAGATATATATTACCATGGTCACCATGCAGCAAGTAGAGCGATACAGGCCCTCTTGGGCCACTTTTTAAAAAAATTATTTCATGTTTAATTGCAGGGATTTTTTTTGGCCGTTTTTATAGCCGTTATTCGGTCATATTCCCAATGGCAAAACATATCTTTTTTTCCCAATTTTGAGGAAAGAATTCCCAATTTAAAAAAAAAAAAAAAAAAAAAAAAAAAAAAGTGTGCCAATCCAATGATTGGGGTTCAAAAGCTTAAATAAATGCTTCAGTTTATCTTGGTTTACAAAAACAGTATTAAAAGATATAATTATGAAAGGAATGCTTTACTTTATATGTTTCCGAATTTTATTAAAAATCGCGCTAAAATTCCCAATTTTATGAAAAATCGCGCTAAAATTCCCAATTCCAGGGGTATGGGTCATGTTCCCAAAATAATGAAAAAAAAACCTGAATTGGCATCAAAGTGACCGGCGAACAACTGGATGTTGTTTGCTTTTTGACTGAATCCACCCTGTATAGGCCACTATATGCAGTATATCCCAATTCAACGGTACGGGTAATCCTTTTCTGCGTGTCTGAATATTAATTTATTATATCACCATTAAGCCAGTGGAGTGTTTTTTGGCTGTTTTTTATATTCGTTATTTGGTCATGTTCCCGATGCCAAAATTGATCTTTTCTTCCCAATTTTGAGACAAAAATTTCCAATAATAAGAAGAAAAAATGCTGAATTGTATTGAGTACAATATGGTTTTAAATGCTTCTGTTGATCTTAAACTATAAACAGTTTTAAAGATACAATTATGAAATTAATGTTTTACTGTATTTTCCCGCAATTTTATGAAAAATCACGCTAAAATTCACAATTAACATAATGCCAGTACCAGATATTTCCGCCCTGTTGTTTATGTCGGAGTATATTGACAATAGGTACTGTTTAATACAGTTGCACATATGCTATTGTTTGTTGATTGTTTCAAATGGATAACTGGCATCATTTATTATATTTTTCTTTAATTTCTTAAGGTGTTTACTGTCCTTGGCAAAAAAAAACACTTCCTACCAACCCACCCATTTATGAAATCCTGGATCGGGAAACAGCAAACAAATATTTTTTAAAGATGGCCTTGTGACAGTACGGGTTATGTTCCCAAACTATAATAAAAACACCGATTAGTCGGACTTCTTATTCTCATTTTTATATTTCAGCTTTTGTAGGAAGTCACAAGACGACCATGTTACCAAGGTTACAGTCCGTGGCCTTATTGGCCGACCTCGGCTGTAATATACAGAAACTATCCCTGAGGTGCAATCGTGGTTTCAACAGCACGTCCAGATTCTTCTGCCAGAAAGCGGAGCCAATCATCAAAGGCACTCCATATAAAAATGTTACAATTGGTATACCAAAGGAAGTTTTTCCAAATGAACGTCGTGTTGCTGTGTCGCCAACAGCGGTGCAACTTCTGACCAAAAAAGGATTCAACGTAAATGTAGAAGAAGGCGCCGGTTTGGAAGCTAAATTCTCGAATGCGGACTATAAGGAAGCCGGGGCTAAAATTATATCAAGGGACCAGGCCTTTAAGTCGGACATTGTTCTAAAGGTGAGACCACCTATGGAAAATGAAATTGGACAATTCAAGGAGAACGGGACACTAATCAGTCTGCTCTACCCGCAGCAGAATGCAGATCTGGTACAGAAGTTGAATGCGCAAAAACTGACGACATTTGCCATGGATAAAGTGCCTAGAATCTCAAGGGCTCAAGTGTTCGACGTTCTCTCCTCAATGGCCAATATTTCTGGTTACAAGGGTGTCATCGAGGCTGCAAATAGTTATGGACGGTTTTTCAGTGGTATGTAAACTTCCTATTTTAGCACAGATTGTACAAGCTCATAGAAAGTTTCTAGTAATTAAGCAAGATGCCTCAGTATATCAGATATTTAAATTGGTATGAAAAAAG
>JAWPHD010021013.1:0-29621 GCA_037043455.1 Cyrtodaria siliqua | reverse complement strand
ATTCCGTGGCTCTTCTCAAGTCTTTCTCATTGTTCTTTGCTATGGATGGATGCAGTTCTTTGTGCGAAGAAATAACTTCTGATTCCATATTTGCCATCTCTGGAGAGTGGCCTCTAGCAGTTTTTTTCTACATTGACTTGTACTGTACCAGTGGTATTACCTGTATGCTGCATACTTTCTACTGAATCTAATGATGTTACTCTGATAATGTGTATGTTGATTGATAGTTTATTAATAGTTATGTGACTTGTGGAAGAGAGACACTGAATATCGTGTTTTGGAGAAGTTCATTTGACCCGGGGATAAGCTGTGTCAAGAGTCAGGGTGTCATTAAATATACTGGAATGTGTTTGGCTTAGTTCCAGTGGTCATACTCAAAGAACATTAGACATAGGGTGAAGATATATGCCTGTCAAGGTCTTTTTTTGTGGCTGTCTTTGATAAGAGTTAGTATTATTAGTATTGTGTCCAACAACTAGTAACCAGAATTAGGCAAGACTAACTTACATTGGATGGGGACAAAATATGATTTATTCTTTGAGATTTTTCTTAAAAGCAGGATACATTGTAACAAAGGGAATATGCCATAACTAGTAAAAAACAAAAACATTTTCAATAAAGGATAAGCTCCCTTCAGTTTAATGTGCAATTACTATTTTTCTGATTTATGAACCAATTTAAAATATTTTTTATTATATATTTATTTATTTACTTATACTAATAAATTTACATCTCATTGGAAAAAAACATAATTAAAAGTAAAATATTAGCACCTTTATTTCTGGAAACTTCCAAATGGTAACGTATTTTTTGTGTTTAGTTTACCTATCGTAATTCTCTCTCTCTCTCTCTCTCTCTCTCTCTCTCTCTCTCTCTCTCTCCACACACACATTTTATTATTCATTTATTCATTCTTTTATATATTGATTTCATGAATAACATTTTATTATTAAAATAATAAATGTTACAGCTTTTGTTTCTGGAAACATTCAATATTTATGACAAATAACATTAAATGGTAACGTAAATTTCGTGTTTATGTTACGTAACGTTAACTACATTGTCTTTTGGAAATTTGTTTTATTGCATTAGATTTGGTTTTAAACATGTTGGATAAATAATATAAAATATACATACCGTTTTGTTGCATAGAAACACTTTTTGAGTTTTACATTTTCAAAACATGATAATCGTAACGTATTTCAAATGGATGTCACGCTCTTATGTCCCCACTCTAATTTGGCAAATATACTTCATTTTGTAGCAAATGCATACCCTTTCAGGAAAACATATCTTTCAAAATTTCCCCAAAGTGGGGATGGCGTCTTTTGGTAACTTACGTTCTAGTTATTATTAAGTGTATTTATGATTTTTGATAACGAACAGGGTGTAACGTAAACTGCAGTATATTTTTATATTTTCATTATGTGAAAAGGCTGCCTAAATTAAACAATTCATAAATAACACAAATATAGGTACTATTTGTTGTTCATATGCACATTTTTTACTCATATTCCAATTTAGTGAAAGTGTTTTGGAATTGTTATGGTAACGTAATTGTCACGTGTGTTACACACAAACGCCCCAACGCTCAGATGTCTCATTTTGAAGCTTATTGTATATTCTTTCAGAAAATCCTACCCTACAAAATTCCCCCTGGGGGGAATGGGGGTGGGGGTGGGGGTAGGGAGGGGGTCTACAGCCAGCTCAAGGACTATTAACATTTGTAATCCGATCTGATGAAACTTGGGGCATAGTCAAGGTTAATTTATAAATACCGATTATGGTCATATAAATAAAAATTTCATATGTATGACGAAAGTATATTGTGTTAATTCGGCACTCTTGTTTATATATATATATATCAGTTCCTATCCAAGTTGATGATAACAAATGGTCGATAACAAACGTGTCATTTTGTGCAATCTAGAGATTCTTTAAAATCGTTGAGCACGTATTTATTGTCTGTTCTTAAAACTAGGAAGGCTAAACTTTAGCATCTATCCACGGCTTTCTTCTCCGTGTACTAGTACTATAATTATGATAATACAAATGTAAATAATACTTTCGTTTGAACTGGTTTCCGTGATGGGTAAATTTATAAAATATAGTTTGTTTCTCTGCATTAATTAGTTATCCCCCCTTATTTGTAAATTAGCCATTTATACGGAAATTACAAAGAGCAATAACTATCAATTAAATGAAGACAGAGTAATGATTCTACTATTCTGCACATTTTCTCATTGCTCTCTATCAGTGTGTGAAATTGCAGCCCCATTAGTAGTTTACCAGTTATGGAGCGGACACGAATTATACAATTACAAAGTACAATCATTTAATTTAAATGAAAATCTTCGGCTTTGCACTTCCGCTTATTGGTCTCTACCATTGTGTGAAATTTCATCCCAGTCCTTTCAGTAGTTTTCGAGGTATGGTCAACGTATGGAGCGGACACGAATTATACGTATAACATTACAAAGCGCAATAACTCATGAAGACAGAGTTATGGTTCTTGCGCCCTGCTCCTCCTGTCATTGCCCTCTGTCATTGTAAAATTTCTAAAGCAGAGATGTTGTTTTATGGATATCAATAAGAACATTTATATCGCTGTGGTTTAAATTTGCAAAAACGTTCAAAACGTCAAGCTGTGAAGACGGTCATTAGCGTGAGTGAGTGTCTTGGAATAGTTATTGTAAAGCTCCAGTAATCCTTTGTGAAAAAAACACACAATGCAATCTGGCAATGTTTAAGCATTGCCATGAGCGTCTCCATTTATTCATCCTGTACCCTTTTGAATTTAAACCTCATTGATATAATCAGTGAATTAATAAGCGATTATTAGTTTACTGATATAATTAAATACATTTTTGAGTTTTCATTGTTTCGTCTTATTTTACCTTAGATTTAATTATGGCTCCCCCACACAAAGTGTGGTAGGGGAGCCATATTGATTTTGTGCTTTCTGTCTGTCTGTTTCTCTGCGTGTCTGTCTGTCTGCGTGTCTGTGTCACAAACGATGTCCGATCAATAACTACAGAATGGTTGGACCTAGGGTCCTCAAACTTGGAAGGATGGTTGGTCATGACAAGTAGATGACCCCTATTGATTTTGGGGTCACTAGATCAAAGGTCAAGGTTGCGGTGACATTGACTATCAAAACGATGTCCGATCAATAACTAGAGAGTGGTTGGACCTAGGGTCCTCAAACTTAAAAGGATGGTTGGTCATGACAAGTAGATGACCCCTATTGATTTTGGGGTCACTAGGTCAAAGGTCAAGGTTGCGGTGACATTGACTATCAAAACGATGTCCGATCAATAACTAGAGAATGGTTGGACTTAGGGTCCTCAAACTTGAAAGGATGGTTGGTCATGACAAGTATATGACCCCTATTGATTTTTGGGTCACTAGGTCAAAGGTCAAGGTTGCGGTGACATTGACTAACAAAACGATGTCTGATCAATAACTAGAGAATGGTTGGACTTAGGGTCCTCAAACTTGGAAGGATGGTTGGTCATGACAAGTAGATGACCCCTATTGATTTTGGGGTCACTAAGTCAAAGGTCAAGGTTGCGGTGACATTGACTATCAAAACGATGTCCGATCAATAACTAGAGAATGGTTGGACTTAGGGTCCTCAAACTTGGAAGGATGGTTGGTCATGACAAGTATATGACCCCTATTGATTTTTGGGTCACTAGGTCAAAGGTCAAGGTTGCGGTGACATTGACTATCAAAACGATGTCTGATCAATAACTAGAGAATGGTTGGACTTAGGGTCCTCAAACTTGGAAGGATGGTTGGTCATGACAAGTAGGTGACCCCTATTGATTTAGGGGTCACTAGGTCAAAGGTCAAGGTTGCGGTGACATTGACTATCAAAACGATGTCCGTTAAATAACTAGAGAATGGTTGGACCTAGAGTCCTCAATCTTGGAAGGATGGTTGGTCGTGACCAGTAGATGACCCCTTTTGATTTTGGGATCACTAGGTCAAAGGTCAAGGTCACGGTGACCTTCACTATCAAAACGATGTCCGATCAATAACTAGAGAATGGTTGGACCTAGGGTCCTCAAACTTGGAAGGATGGTTGGTCGTGACCAGTAGATGACCCCTATTGATTTTGGGGTCACTAGGTTGCGGTGACATTATCAAAACGATGTCCGATCAATAACTAGAGAATGGTTGGACCTAGGGTCCTCAATCTTGGAAGGATGGTTGGTCGTGACCAGTAGATGACCCCTATTGATTTTGGGTCACTAGGTCAAAGGTCAAGGTCGCGCTGACCTTCACTATCAAAACGATGTCCGATCAATAACTAGAGAATGGTTGGACCTAGGGTCCTCAATCTTGGAAGGATGGTTGGTCGTGACCAGTAGATGACCCCTATTGATTTTGGGTCACTAGGTCAAAGGTCAAGGTTGCGGTGACATTGACTATCAAAACGATGTCCGATCAATAACTAGAGAATGGTTGGACTTAGGGTCCTCAAACTTGAAAGGATGGTTGGTCATGACAAGTATATGACCCCTATTGATTTTTGGGTCACTAGGTCAAAGGTCAAGGTTGCGGTGACATTAAATAAATAACCGAACGCAGTGAATTTTTGAAAAATCAAGATTGCCGTGTGTCCCTGAAGGTGTAACACGCACATTGCTTTTTGCATTGAGTTGTGCATGTATCAAAATTGATATGCCATGTTGTCATTCATATCTCGGCCGAAATTAAAAAAAGAATAACTTACATTCTGATCACAAATGGCACATATGCTGCTAAAAATCGATAAAAAAGTGGAGGTCATGTATCTTCTAAGAAAGAACTTGTCTCATGAATGAATGCTCTCTTTATAATAATAATAATAACTAGAACAAATTCGACGGCGCGCCATCGCAAATACCCACGTTTTTTTTCACACAGGCCACACCCAATCACCACCACACATACACATACAGGAGAACAACATATTATTATACACTGTAATCCCTTCATCAAAATGTTCGTTTGGGACATAATTTAAAAAAAAAAAGACCCCCTGATACCCTCCCCCACCACCCACCTCCTCCATCTCCAACCCCAAGGAAAGATGTCCTTAGTTTTAAATAATAAATCATTTGACATGCTGTGTATCTCTTTCATAGATGACTATTATATGCTGTGTATCTCTTTCATAGATGACTATTATACCAACTAATGTGCAAAAGTATGGAAAAATAACACTGTAATTGAATTATTAGTATATTTGATGCCCCTTCCCCCAGGCCCCCACCGATGAAGTAGGAGGAAAAAAATGTACACAGTGTAATCCCATCATCATAATCTTTCATTTGAGACATACTTTAAAAAAAATATTACCAGACGGACAAACGAACGCAATTTTAATATACCCTGCTTTCTTCAAAAACGTGGGTATAAAAATAGTTGACCCCCTTTTTCCCCCAACCCATCATCATCCTCATGTTTCATTGGAGACATAATTAAAAAAATAAATAAAAAATATACCCCAAATTTCCTCGCCACCACCCCACCCACCCACCCACCCACCCCGGGCCCCCAGGCACACGTTTGAGTTTGAAATAATAAAATCGTTTGATATGTTGTTTAACTTCTTTCATCGTGTTCTTATGCGAATTACATACACCATGTTATGTGCAAAAATATGGACAAATGACAGTTTAATTGCATTTTTAGTGTATTTGACCTTTTGACCCGATGAGGGCCCCTGGGTGTGGAGCCATCATCATAATGTTTAAAATTCTCCACCCCCACCCGCCCCACCCACACTGGGGCCCCCGGGCAGACGTCCGAGTTCGAAATAATAAAATCGTTGGTTATGTTGTTTACCTTTCATAGACGATTACATACACCAAGTTATGAGCACAAATATGAAATCAAAGTGCTGAAGGCACTGATAGGCGGTGCTTTTTGTAAGTGTTGGAATGGATGGGAAATGGAAGTGCTGTAAATGTAACTTCCATGGTTTGTTTTTTACATTCAGTGATGTTTCAGATGATTGATATTCATTACCAATTTCATATTTAAACATATTTTAGCTAACTCATATGGCCCGAATTAGCTTCCGTAGATTTTTTTCGGAGCAAGCTCTTCAGCGAGGCACAGTATATTATACAGAGTGGAGTCTTGGTGTGGAGTCTTGGAGTGGAATGGAGTGACCTTGGAGTCACATTTTGGAGTGACCTTGGAGTCAGATTTGGAGTGACTATTTTGGATAATTATCAATGTAATATTTTTGAATGACCCTCACAAGTGGCACAGCTCCTAACATACTCAGTACAGCTGCATTGTCCCATGAGACATGTGCTAACCTTAATGTGAGGGACAGACCATCTAAAAACATCATACATGAACTTGGATACCCAAACATTAACCCCACTATTGAAGCATTATGACCCTTTGGCCTGACATAAACTAGTCCCGAGTGACCAACTAATCTTAGGTCAGGACACTGACATCCAGTGTCAGGGGTATACAGGGTTCCAATATGTCCAATATGTCAGTCATACCACAGAGACTGAAAACAAAAAGCATTAAAGTTTATGGGAACATAGAGCTCTCTCAGCCTAACTGTTCCACAAACATTGATTATTTTAGAACATGTAGTAACGGTGCCCAAGTTAAAATTAGATGTGCAGTTTTGGAATTAGTTGTTAAAATTGGGTAGCTTAATAGACACATGCGTTTTGAAGAATTATTTAATAAATAAATAAGTGTATGTGCAAATGAAGTAACCCATGTAAATGTATTAGTTTCTAAAAAGTTATTAATTGTAAGAGAAATTAAGACTTCAAGTTTAGACTAAAAAATTGACTCCAAAATATTCACTCCAAATTTGACTCCAAGGTCACTCCAAAATGTGACTCCAAGGTCACTCCAATTATTCACTCCACTCCACTCCAAGACTCCACACCAAGACTTCACTCTATATAATATACTATGCCCTTCAGCGAGCACTGACTGTTCTATTTTTAGTAACATGATACACTTTCTATGATACACATACCGTCTGCTTGTAGCACGATTATAACTGAGTTATAACCGTTTAAACAGATGATAAAAAGTTGACTTATTGAACTTTTGATAAAAATAGGTATGTATGACCTAAATAAATAATAAATTGCTTTTATTCTGAACATTGTTTCTTATTTAGGGCATCAAACTAAATGCATACATGAGAGACTACTTCTTCTAGCGTAGTGTTGCATAGTGTTGTGCTGTTAGGTTTGTCACATTCCTAGAATGCCATTAAAAAAAACACCATTATACCTCTGACGGTGCTTTACCTCCAAAAATTACAGTGTAATTGAATTTTTAGTGTATTTGACTTTTTGACACTCATGAGGCCCCCTGGGTGTGGAGCCATCATCATAATGTTTCATTTGAGACATCTCCCACCCCGCCGGCCCCACCGACCCTGGGGCCCCACGGGCAGACGTCCAAGTACGAAATAAACAAATCGTTTGATATGTTGTTTAATTTTCATAGACGATTACATACACATTACGTGGTCCGAGTATTTATTTTCATACCCCATCCAACCCCTTCTCCAAGTAGCGAAAACATGGTTGGCTGGGGTATGAAATAAAACCATAAATACGGCTTAAAAGTTTGCATATTGTAAAATTAAATCATTTAATAGGTAATGTTAAACAGGTTATCGCATTTGCTTCAGTAAAAAATATTTTAAGTTATGTGCCAAAATATGGAAAAATGAATGTAATTGAATTTTTAGTGTATTTGACCCTTTGACCCAAAAACGTGGGTATACTTATAATAAATTCTTTATTTCATGAAGGTACAACTCATTACGATTATACAATCAATTGCAAAACATGTATCTTCCACGAGGCCTTCTAATAACAAAGCAACTAATAAACATGTCAAGTGAATACATGCACATAACATTATAGTTGTAATTCCGAGAAGTTTTTGAAAAAAAACCTGATTGTATCAGGCAATTATCTATCGAAAGCGTGAGTTTTCGAGAATGATTTATTATATATTTTGAACCTAATAGCATACATGTTGTTTTTGTAGGATTTATAACCATGTTATTTACAGTAGCTTACCAAAATCTCAATTACTCACATGGGTATGTGTGGGAGGGGGTTGTGGTGGACATTTAAAAAAAATAAACGGTCGTACGTGACTTCTGGTGCATTTTAGGGTCAGGATGAAAGATTTAAATCCTGTCGAAAAAACCATTATTCCTTAACATTTCAGACTCAGCATGTTATTTGTATCCCCTTAGGGTCCCCTTTTTATTGCGTTTTTCGATTTTATTTTTTTGAGCCTTCGTTTGAAAAGTTTACTCACGTGAATAAATGAGTATGGCTCGCTACTCGCCTGCCTGTTATATGTAACGTGGAGTCATCAGCATACATGTCAACTGAAGCTTCTTTGGAAGTTAAAGGTAGATCATTTACAAAAGTGGTCCTAGTATGGATCCCTGAGGGACACCTGATTTGATGATTCTCTCCTCAGATTGATACTGTCAACCTCTGACTACTTGTGTCCTGTTTGACAGATATGACTGAAACCAACGTATTGTTAAAGGCAAAAAATGATACAAATGCAATTTGTATAATAGTATCTCATGATCAACCATATCAACCATGACAAGGAAAACACTGCCAACAAAGCTTCCAGAATCAATGTGTTTCATCCAACAATCAACAAGGTGAATAAGTGCTGTTTGGCAAGAATTTTTATCACGTAATTTTCTTGCCTCTTTAATTTTATCAGAGTGCCATTCAAGCTGTTTTGGGCGTTTAATTCGTCTCTGTTTTAAGGGAGCATGTTTAGAAAGTGCATTATTTAACACTGAGTATAAATATTCAAGTGAAGTATTTAGATCAGTGAGTGTTTCAGCAGTATTTATTCCTGAATTATACAACTCATTTTTAAATTCTTGTTCATCAAATTTACCAAATGGTCTGTACTTAATAGTTGTATGACCGTTTAGCGAATCTTGATTTTGTCGTTTAATTTTCCAAATAAAACATACAGGATAATGATCAATCATGCATATGAATGGTACATTTATTTCAATTACATTTTCAGGATATGTAGTGTAGTTATGATCAATTATTTTAGAACTCGAAATTGTCACTCTTGTAGGCATGTTGATAAATTGCACAAGACCTTGATTAATGAGAAAATCTGACCATTTTGGATTGTCAAAACCATCAGTAGGGGAGTAATTAATATTAATGTCACCTAGAATGTACATTTCTTCGATTTCCTTTGAGGAAACGCTATACTGATCTTCAAAAGTAACAATCCAAGATTGTAAAGAATTAGGAGGTATATCAATAAAAGATAGAATAAATGGCTTGCTATTAAGAAAACGTATTTCTAGCCAAATACTTTCTATTAAATCATTTTCAAGATAAAATATACGTACTGATGGAATTTTATCACTAATATATACTAAAACACCACCTCCCTGTTTATGAGTTCTATTTTTTCTTTCAAATTTATATCCATCAACATGAAGCTCATTATCCAATATAATTTCAGACAGAAAAGTCTCACACAAGCCTAAACTATTGACAGAATCATGATGCCGAAGAAGTACTTTTAGCTCGTCAAGCTTAGGCATTATATGTTGCACATGTCAAAACATGAACACTGAGATGCCAAAATACTGTACTCTTACATTTTATTCACACACGCATTTCCATATAAGCAAAAAAAAAAATCAAAACTCACAATTTTAATATGACAATGTTTAAAAAATGTAACAAATAGATCAACAATATGATATAAACCAAAAATGGCACTTTAAATTAGCGAAAATGCCTATCTTTTTACAAAAAAAAAAGAGAATTATTTTCTGACCGTCATTATGCTACACCAAGCCGACACCCGACACTTTCTGTGATATAATGGATGTGCTACACATTTAATAGCTGGGACACCTATATTTACATTTCTGTGCTTAACACATAAAATATTTCCATTCTTAGGAAATATTTTATTGAGCCGAATTTTGTATGTGAAAATGCCATCTCAAAAACCTTAGCCTGTGACATTTTTATTTCCCAACCGAATTCTTTTTTAATAACCGCAACACAGTTCCACTGATATTTAAGTCATAATTTATTTCGGTACTAATTAAATAATGTCTGAAAAGTCCAAACATCCTTCATGACAGAAACACATGCTCCAACTATGGTACTAAATACGTTATATATTAGTGATACAGGCATGTTAAGTGGTAAAAAAAAGGATTTTACTTTTCCAAATCGTTTGAAGTATTAATTCAGATAAAAAATTCCCATGGTAACATATGCTTGTATAACAATAGGTAGTATATATGAGCATAATGCCTAATCGTATTATTACACTATCAACTATAATACTATTATATTTGATCGTAATGCCTAATCGTATTATTACACTATCAACTATAACACTTTTATATATGAGCATAATGCCTAATCGTATTATTACACTATCAACTATATGAGCATAATGCCTAATCTTATTATTACACTTTCAACTTTAATACTATTTATTCTTCTATTCTTCTTTTTTTCTACGCCCATAGGGACGTATTACCCGTATGTCATGACGTTGTCCGTCTGTTTGTCTGTTCGTCGCTCGTCTTTCTGTCCGTTAATTTTTACCTGAAAACTGATTGTGGCCAATAATTTTCAAAGTATAAGGTCTGTCTGTTCGTCGCCCGTCTGTCTGTCCGTTATTTTTACCCGAAAACTGATTGTGGCTAATAACTTTCAAAGTATAAGGTCTTTCACAATGAAACAATAAACATCTTCAGCGTGATCCATGAGTACATTTGATAAAGACCCATAACTGTCTGGTTCATATTATTTTAAAAATTATTCCGCCTTTGACAAAAGGTTTAACCTGGAACTTAAACTTGCATTTTACAAGCGATTGTAGCCAATAACTTTCGAAGTACTAGGTGTACAGCAATGAACTTTTGCACACATCTTTAACATGATCCAGTGAATGCATTTTTATAAAGGCCCAGAAATCGTTTGATTTATATATATATATTTTAGTTATTTTCATTTGAAAAAGGTTTAACCTGGAACGCATCCTTGCCAACGACGGGCGTATTATATGCCCTGCTAGGCGGCATTCTTGTTTATACTATCGTAATAAAAGCCTATGCATGGCAACGTTGTTAGATGAGTGCTAGACATACGCACTAAATCCAGGTCATTACGGAGGACCGTGACCTACTTTTTACACTTACTGATTCCGTGTAAGGATTTGGTTTAACACGGCTTCGAACATACCACTAGCCTCAAACTCGATACACAGTTACAGTGACTACAAAAAGGTATACTAAACCGTGTCACCATTACTGACATTGATCATTTGAGACGAGTAAGGTTTTTGTTCTCTTCAAACCCATACACTGAAGCATATTAATATTTCCACTGGGGGTAAACCCGGTATCAGCATAAATGGATTCTCGACGAAAACCAGTCACGGTTGCGAAACGATAGTGGTATCAGTTGCGCCACGAATAGTCAATGATTTTCAAAGATGTCTGTTTACCAACGTAGATTTTGAATGAAAATGGTAACTAGTGCGTATTTTGGCTAGTTTTCATTCAGAAATATATCAATAAATGCTAATATATTAGTTAAATAAGTATGTCTAAAAGAAGCGTTTTGCATAGTTTCTCTATAAGCAATATTTTTACATCGATTCTTAAACAATTCAAAACGAATAGCACTTTAATACATTATGCTTTATCGGAACATGTATACGCACAGTTATAATGAATTAGTTTATACTGTCATAGGGTAAAGAAGAACTGTTTAAAAACAAATTTTGTCACGGTTTCTCCCTGAAAGTGTCACGGCATCTAGACGACAACCTTTTTAATGTACCGATTATTCAACGACGATTTTCCTCTAGCAAATGAAAACAGTATTGTCTGTGGTTTTCATCATGTACAGAAGCGGTTAGACATTGTATTGAAAGTCACAGGAACAAGAAAAAAGCAATAATATAAACAGTTGAATAAAATTACGGGATTAATATAAAACTATTCCATTTAAAGCATGTACGGAAACGACACATAGGGTGATTCATTCCAACTTTATGAGTCTACGTGTGTACCTTTAACAGGACAAAGAGCACAGAATCATAAATTTGGAAACGCCGAACACGATAAATACAAAAAATATTGCAGTCTCGGTTTGATTGAGACTGTTCATGATCGGTAGTGAAAAATACTTGCTACCGTTCATAACCTCTAGCCCCGGGTTGAGCATTAAAATAAGCCTTTCAATTTATAAATCCAGTATCAATTGACTTTAAACCTACTTGCATATATTTAAATACAATGTTGATTGTTCAACTTTTCATCGTTATTCTACCATAGGTTTGAATATATTACTGATGAAATATAATCAACTGTTAGTAATATGCAAAATCAATTTGCCTTATACTAGTATTATGATTAATATTAATGATTAAACAAATGCAAGTTTTATGTAGAAAAGCTAACGGGACGCCATGAGTTTGATGAAACTCTATTGCCGTGTGTCCCTTTAAGGTGGGCTTATCACTTTCATCTTCACATCTCACATCTACTTGCTTTATGCATATGGAAGATCCTTCCTCGAAAGAAATCTCCATCACACTCTCAAACCTACTAGTAGCTACGATTCCCTCCATTAGATAACCCTGTAATTGTCGTAGAAAATCCGTGACGCTGTAAGGGAAAACCGTGACATTAGTATTGCAGTCGTCAGGAAACCGTGACAGTTTTATACAATGGCATTGTTATGTCGAGTAAGTACATAATACAGGTAGTATTGACGTTTCGTTGCGCAACCGTGACTGTTTTTTGTCGAGAATCCATTTGCGCTGATACCGGGTTTACACCCAGCGATTTCACATATTTACAAAAAAGGTCACCATGATCGTACGTGTTTACCTCTACTGGGTTTGCTACATCTATGTCACATGTAAAATTATAAGATGTACTTTGATGCGAACATTTGATGGCTGCCAGAACCGGTGATCGAGGAGCCAGATGACAATCACGACAATCACGGATACTGATGGCGGTTGAGAAACAGGCCGCTATTGTTATTTTTATCCCCGGAGATATAGAAAGAGCTTTTTCCGTCTGTCCAACCGTATGTCGCAAATTTTTTCGCATACTCATGAAAAGCTGTTATACCTACGAACACCATACTGGGTGTGCAAGATCACTAGCACGTACTTACGTGTCGGAAGCAAGGACAGATTAGTCGGATACAAATTACAGGAGTTATTGCCATTTATAGTTTTCAGTGAAGTCTTTATATTGTAACATGTTGTGTCACCAACTCCCGTAAAATCTAATCTGACCAAATTCGGTGCGCACGATCACTACCGAGTAATCATGTGTAGGTAACAAGAGCAGATAAATCTGATGAAAATTACAGTTGTTGCCCTTTATAATTCAAGTAAATTCTTAATAGTGTAAACTGTTGTGTGTCGTTATTTTTCTATATGACCAAACATTACCAAACTGTGTGTACTATTACTACCAAGTAACATCATTACTTGGTAGTAATTATTTTTAGAAAGTAATGTCAGATAAAACAGGAACACATTACAGGATTTATTGCGTTTTATATGTTCAAGGAATATCTTCCGTCCGTGTGTCGGAAATTGTGTCGCCTGCTTCTCAAAAATCGTTATACCTACGTAGACAAAACTTGGTGTGCAAGATCAATAGCAAGTAATTATGTGTAGGTAGCAATTGCATATACATCGGATACTAATTACAGTTGTTGCCCTTTGTAGTGTTAAGTCAAATACAGCATGGCGGGAGTTGTACAGTACTGGTTCTACCCAGGAAAAGATGGTGGTCTACCTACACCACAAAAAAAATCGACCGTCATATATAACCTTACATGTGTAAAAAAAAATGCCGTAAATCACCATACAAACAATCAATAAACAATTATTATGTACATAGTTTACAGCTATATTGTAACATACGAGGGCCGTTCAAATAGTACGTGACAATTTTTAATAGTTATTATACTTTTATAAATCAAGTCAATTAAATTATATGGCAATAAAGGTTTATATATTCACTTTCATATTAGTAAATATTTTATACAATTATTTGAAACAAACTTCAATAAATACGAGTTTGTACAACCGCCACGGAGCACGTACTTTGTCGCCTTGAAAACTAACGACATCTAACGTTATAACTGATGAACAATGCTAGAAATAACAAACGCAATTGTTATTTAATTAGATTTTTGTATTATTCATTGTTTGCATTAAATACATATTTTACATCATTGTTGGATAAGTATATCACAGCTTCGGAAAAAAGATCAAACCAATTCGATCGAGTTTAGCATACATATTCAACATATTTACAAACCAAATAGCAGTTATTCCAAAAGACATGTTTATTGAATATAGGACAGAACAGAACAGAACAGAACAGAACATACTTTTATTGACTTGTACGTTAAGTACATCATCATAACATATATACAACAATTACAAAATACTACAAAGTATATGCTTTATATACAGACATATATCAGCTCTAAATAGGATGATCTATAAGGTGTTCACACATGCGTTATAGATATTCTATATGACATCGCACATTTGCGATATGAAGCCAATTTAAAAAGAATTGTGACGATAACCTTATTTTACTTACTAAACTTCTTAAATCGTAAACAGCAGCTGTACAAGTACTTACTTTAACATTTAATATTTTCTTACACAATTTTAAGTGTATTCGTTCAATTTCTTTAGACTTGCTAAAGCCCCATATTTCCGATACATATCCCAAGATTGAACCAACAAATGCATCAAAAAGTTGACAAAGTAATTTAGGTTTAAGTTTATATGTACGACAATTTGCTAATAAAACATTAAGGGCTTTCAAAGCTTTAGCAAATAATTGTTCTTGGTTAAGTGAAAAATTACTAGTATAATTAAACACGGTACCCAAATAATTAAAATCATCATCTGCTTCTTATTTACTATTATTATACATGAATTCCTCATTTGGTAATAGTCTACATCTTTTCCTAAAGACCATAACTTTAGTTTTAAGCGTATTCACTTCAAGAATCCATTTTTTACAATAACAATTTAACAAATCGAGGCTACTCTGTATTTCTTCTGGTGAATTTCCAATGATAACCATATCATCAGCAAAAAGTAGTAACATTAATACAATATCACCTATATTTAAACCAGAATGTATATCTTGTTGCAAAAACAACTCTAAGTCTTCAAGAAATAGAGAAAATAAGATTGGAGAGATTACCTTTGGTTCAGTGGTAGAGCGCCGGACTTCAGATCGAAAGGTCGTGGGTTCGATCCTCGCCATGGTCATGTTATTTATCCTTGAGCAAGATAATTAATTCACATTGATTAGTACTGGTTTTACCCAGGAGACCTGCACATAATCTTCGAAAGGGCGTGTTGCAGTATCAATAGATAGAGATAGAGATATCGGTATTCCTAATTTATTAACATATATATTTTGAAGAAATATGTAAGATTTTAAAATTTTATATTTTTGTATTTCATTTTTGTATTATTTTTTTTGTCTTATTAGAAATTCATATTCTTTAATATTCTATTAATATTTTAACGCTCCGTGATTTTTTTTACTTCGTCAATTTCAACTGAAGTATTCGTCTACTTATTTATATTTATCATAGTTCTCCTTGTTCAATATTCATAAAATTTCATAATTGTAATGTTGGAATACCAGTGACAATGATACTTTAGTTTTGTGTATTGATTTTCCTTTTAATTAGCCATTCTCGAAATGCAGTTATAAAATAAAGACGTCACATTTTGAACTGCTCCGCAGATGGGTTTCTCGCCCTATTATATTGATTTCATTGCAACGTAACTAGGCAAGTTATAGATTTTTTGATTAAATCATCCGATTTCTTATGAGTTGGATTACAACATGTATGAATCTTAAAAGTTTACGTCAATAAATAAGTGCGATATCGAAAAAGTCCACACGTATTATTTGAATATGTGCATTTTCCTTTAAAGCTGTACAGTCCCTATTTTAACTGGTAATAACTCATGAATATGAATGAGTCACGTGTGAAGTAGTTTCAAACGACGAACACCCCAAAAGTCGGTATATAAGGAGAAATCGATACGTAAAAAATCACATTTTTATTTAGCCTCCGTACAGGTAACATCGATAAATATACGGCTCCAGAATATATGTGATAAAACAAATAGTTGCCCGGAACGGGATTTGAACCACAGCCTTGCACTTGTAAGATTTGAAAGATGTACGCTGAACCTCTAGACCACTGCTATTTATTGGTATTTTGTAGCATTTTTAACACTAAATAGGCTTTACTTAATAAAAGAGCGCGCACACAAACTCATCAAGCGCTAAATAACAAGTCGATATATGGTTGATTTGAGACGAAGTATTAGTTTCATATTGATAAGATACATTATTACAACAGGCAATGTTAATTTACACGTGCGACAATATGGACTGCATATTTATTGATCCATCTTTAGTTGCGTTCAAATATGTTAAGTGATTTTGCCTCATAATATATGGTAGTTAGTATACTATTTTCTCAAGTAGCGTTGTAGTTCAGTGGATAGAGCACAGGACTTGAAATCAGAATGTCGTGTGTTCGAGCCCCGAAAGAAGCTAACTTTTTTTTCCGGTAAAAATTACTGTTACCTGTGTATAGGTACGATGTGCCCTGGTCGATGTATATACAGTAAATGATTTCATGCGAGTGAGTAATAGTTTTTATTTTTGCTCGCCCTATGGCACTAGGCCTTTTGGCGAGCTTTTCAGTAGGTGGTTAATATGACTGGAAGGGGAAGTAGTAGGGAAGTATTTGTTTCAATTCAATTTCATGCGCTATATTTGCTCGCTTAAATACCCGATTTCGACATGAGCTGGTGAACATGAAGTTACAAATAAAGACACGCCTACAAAGAAGAAATCGATTGATATAGGGCGTCTGTAGCTTTAAGTTAAAAATTAAAACCATCTGCATACAATCTGACGTGTGTTTCCACCTATCGTCGGTATTGGCGATTGCCACCGCCGGTTGTACTCGATTATGTGTGCAGCTATTCAAGACTTTGACCACACGATAGTTGTAGATAACATTTAAAATGTCATATACTTTGATCTGTCTAAACAAATGGGGTTATCATGTCAGTGGAGTTACTATTACTTAAAAGGGGGGTAAATAAACACGACCTTTTTAAAAACGCGTTGTTAAAGCTACATAATCTATACTTGGATACTAACTCATGAATATAAATGAGTCACGGGCAAAGTAAGCGAAGAACATCCAACATATAAGCCAGAAACCGATATTTAAAATATCACATTTTTATCAGGCCTTCATACAGGTAACGTCGATACATATACGGCTATCGATTATATTTCATAAAAAAGCATTGCCCCGCATAGACTTTGAACCAGGGACCTTGCGCTTTTATTTGTTTTTTAATACATGAGTAATAACCACTAGACCACTTATATTCGTTGGTTGGTTGTATCATCCTCTAAAACTAAATGCCTAACGTGAAATAAATAGTGCAAACACTCACACAAACTTACCAAACGCTAAATAAAAAAATAGCGAGATAAAATTGTTTTGAGATAGAATCCTAGATTCATTTTGATAAAATATATTATTACAACATCCAAGGTCAATTTACATGTGCGACATGATGGACTATACTGATACGTCTCGAGGTTCGTTCAAATATATTAAGTTATTTTACATCATAATAAATAGTTCTAAATAAACTATGTTCTCAAGAGACCCTTTGTATAGTACAGTGATTAGTACAGTGGTTAGTACAGTGGTTAGAACAACTGACTGAACATAAGAAGATGACTAGGTTGTGTGTTCGAGTACCCAGAGAGGCAAACTTTTCCCCCTGTAAATTATAATGCTACCTGTGTAGTACTCCATGTCTATAAAGTAAATGATGTCCTGTGTTAAATTGATCGCTTAAATGCCAGCTTTTACCTTGAGCTGGTGAAATTACAAATATAGACACGCCTACAAAATGGAATGCAATTTAAATATAAGGCATGTAGCTTTAATTAAATAGTAATGTTTAATGACAGATATGCTGCTTTGTAATCTATTTTGAATATTGTAATGTACAATCGCAAATGCCCTTTGATAAGACCATGTCCATTTATAGAAATATGGATACAAAATAATCACGATTGATGGACTTATTTCTATTCACATTCATTTATACCCCCGTCCTGTTAGGTGCGTGGACAATCATTATCGTGAAAAGTTAGAGCGACAGCTTAGTTATGGGTATAACACCATGCAATCAAAACAATCAAGGGCGGATTCGGGATTACAGATTAGGGCTGGTCAACGTAAGACAAACACAAACAAATGTTCTCAACTAATTTTGGGCTAACCCAATATATGTTTATAACTTTGCAGATCACCACCCCCACCCGCACCCAACCCCGGTTACACCCCTGTACACTGTTATCGAGACTATATTATAACGGTAGGTCATGTTAAAACCATATTATCTCTGTTGGATAGTGTACAGTATGTATGTTGGCCTTATTCATGTAAATTTGAACAAAGACGACATACAACATGGAAACGCGAAAACGTCTCACGGATTTTAACGCTGATTTCAACGCGGCGCCTTTTATAACGGTTGAATCAGGAGGTTTCACAGAGACGGAAAACAAACAACGGTAATGATCTGCCATGTTTTTAATGCGTTACTGTGGATGAAATTTCGTTATCTATTTGCAAACATGTGTGCATATAGCGTTATGTTTTTTAAAAAGTACTCGGATTTGTAAAATGTATTAAAAAAAAAATCTCCGCCAATTGTAACCACGTAGGTCGAGCACAATGTGGAATGTTAATAGTTAATATATAATGTTTATATACTGTTTCAGAAAGAAAGGGTACAATGAAGATCGTTTTCACTGGGACATTTGGCTGGTTCTGGCCCTGGAAAACTGGATCTTTGATTTTGGACGCCCAATCGCTGCGGTACTCTCACTATATTAGTTATCAGTTCAATGTTTTCACAGTTTAACACGATTATACTGGAACTATTTAAAACTCTTTTCAAATTGAGTCTTTACGTTGGATCAGCTGTATTTGTTTGATGTCAAGGCCATCAATGCCTTTTTTGGTATTAATTGCTATGTACATTTTTCTGTACAGACTATGCGCATGTCAAACGTCTCGTGGTCACTTAATGACATTGGGGATTAGTCAGGTAACCATCCTGCTCCTGTTTCGTTTACATACCTTAACATGTGTGGTTTGGGGTGGGGGATTTTTTTTATAAATTATAGTATCAAATAAGTTGTGTTTTTTATATAGCAAATAATGTATATATCAAGTATATTGACAGAAGAGGTTGCCTTTCGAGAGGGGAGAAACAGATGTAGGGACATGTCGTGCGTATGTTTGTTTTTAAACATAGTAGAACAAGTTTAAGTCAACAAATGGTTAACAACAAAGATCCAATGCTAACGATCTAGTAAAAAATCATTTTTGTCTCGCCTTTTCGAAGAAAAAAAGAGACATAGGTGTTGCTTTTCCGGCGGCGGCGGCGTCAACATTCAAGTTTTGTGTTTAGGTCATTTTCTCACAAACTGTATGCGCTAGACCTTTCAAACTTTGCTTATAGTTGTATCATGGGTGGTACATCGCAACGTGACAGAGCAAATGTGGAAATGACCTTGACCCTCCAAACAAAGGGCAGATAACTTACTAATTTTTAGGTTCAACTATTGCGTTTAGGTCACTTTTTCACAAACTGTATGCACTAGACCTTTCAAACTTTGCTTATAGTTGTATCTTGAGTGGTACATGGCAACGTGACAAGGCAAATGTGGAAATGACCTTGACCCTCCAAACAAAGGGCAGATAACTTACTAATTTTTAGGTTCAACTTTTGCGTTTATGTCACATTTTCACAAACTGTATGCACTAGACCTTTCAAACTTTGCTTATAGTTGTATCTTGAGTGGTACATGGCAACGTGACAAAGCAAATGTGGAAATGACCTTGACCCTCCAAACAAAGGGCAGATAACTTAATAATGTTTAGGTTCAACTTTTGCGTTTAGGTCACTTTTTCACAAACTGTATGCACTAGACCTTTAAAACTTTGCTTATAGTTGTATCTTGAGTGATACATCGCAACGTGACAAAGCAAATGTGGATGTGACCTTCACCATCCAAGCAAAGGGCAGATAACTTTAATTGTTACATTTACATCACTTTCTCATGAACTAGAATTATGCACTAGATGTTTTAAACCTAATTTATAGCTTAATCTTTAGAAGAAAACATATTCTATTTTGACATAGTTGTGTCTTCGGTAGTGCATCTTTTTTTTGGATGCCTGGATTTCATCTATGACCTTGACCTACTTTTTGGAGCTGATGATTTTTAGCTCTACTGGCCAAAGGCCTTCATTTTTCATCCGATCTTTACCAAACTTTACCAGATTGTTAATATCAATGAAAGCTCGCACAAGTTCAAAAACCAACCAGATCGGACCAATAACAGCGGAGTTATGGCCCTTGATTTAGTTAAAAATGCTATATTTTGCCTCGTTAATACGATAGGGCTTTCATTTTACCAAACTTTACCAGATGTTTTGCCTTTTTTTTGGTGTTAACGCCGTGTTAGCAGGAAGCATTGCTGTGCCTCTTAATGTTTTTTTCCGGTTCGTTGATTTTTGATGGAGTGACGGCCCCTTGACATTCTTTTTTTAAATTTTCTTGTCGGCGCTACTCCTCCTAAACGCCTTGTTGGATTTCGACGAAACTTGGCAGGAAGCATCGGTAAGATGTCTAGTTGTGCATGTCGCGCTTTTGTTCCAGTTTGCTGATTTGTGACGGAGTTATGGCACTTTGACATTTTTACTTTAAATTTCTTGTCGGCGCTACTCCTCCTAAACGGCTTGTTGGATTTCTACAAAATTTGGCAGGAAGCCTCAGTATGATGTCTAGTTGTGCAAAGCATGGTATATCAATGAAATTTTGGACAAGTTCGAAAACCAGCTATATCTAGTTAGTAACGACAGGTTATGGCCCTTGATTTGTTGAAAAATGCTATATTGTATTTTCCTTTGTTAAATCTGTAGTTACTTCATTTTTTATCTGATCTTTACTATATTTGTTTAGAATGTTAATATAAACCCCCACCCCCACCCCCACCCCCACCCCGTCTTTATGAAATTTCATTCATAGAAGAAAGTGGGACAAATTAAAAAATGCCCATGCCAGACTAGACACAGCAGACTTATTGCCCATGATACCAGGTGAGCGATCTAAGGCCATCCTATCCCTGTTGTTTTTGCAATGTTTTAAAAAAACTACTGATGGGAATGTTAAGTCGACAACCCTTGATATAAGAGCAGTTTTATTCAGTAGAGCATCCACAGGCCCTCTTAGGCCTCTTGTTTTTAATAGAATGGCATTTTGTTTTTAAACAAATGCACTTAAATGTCATCTCAGCAAACGGCAAACTCGATTGTTTTTAGTTACTTAAATGTTTACAGACTTTCATTTAAGCATCATTGACCTTTTTATTTTTAAGTCCAGCCCCGTTAGGCGAGACATGTGAATCCACGGATTTCTTGTCTTTCGTTATTGTATCTATTACAGCTGTTTGTGGAAATATGCTTTCGTTCTTGTTTCTATTTCAGCTGTTTGTGGAAATTTTCTTTCGCTCTTGTTTCTACTACAGCTGTTTGTGGTCTGTCATTCTTGTTTCTACTACAGCTGTTTGTGGAAATTTATTTTTTTCTTGTTTCTATTACAGCTGTTTGTGAACATTGACGTTGTTCTTGTTTCTACTACAGCTGTTTCTGAACATTGACTTTCGTTCTTGAATCTATTACAGCTGTTTGTGGAAATTTACTGTCGTTCTTGTTTCTACTACAGATGTTTGTGGCAATTGTCTTTCGTTCTTGAATCTATTACAGCTGTTTGTGGAAATTTACTTTCGTTCTTGTTTCTACTACGGTTGTTTGTGGACTGTCGTTCTTGTTTCTACTACAGCTGTTTGTGGAAATTTACTTGTTCTTGTTTCTATTACAGCTGTTTGTAAACATTTACTTTGTTCTTGTTTCTATTGCTGTTTGTGAAAATTTACTGTCGTTCTTTTTTCTATTGCAGCTGTTTGTTCCACTGGAATGGTCACCGTTGAACCAGCCGAGTATTGGGGACCTTTTCCACATGGCGTACAACGTCATAACACCCTTCTGTATACTCAAGGTATGTTCAGTCTGAAAGCTCTGAATCCATTTTTTTCTACGTAATTTGTGACGCCGAGCTGTATTCCCCAGGTATATATGCTCATTGTAGCACCGCTAAATGTTAAAATTCCGTTAAAAGTTAAAACTTCCGCTAAATGTTAAAATATCTTACGCTAAATGTTAAAACTTCCGCTAAATGTTAAAAATTACTAAACGCTAAATGTTATAAAATTTAACATATTGCGTTTAGTTGCATCCGTTAACCGCTAAATGTTGAAAGTCAACAAAGTGTGTACTGGTATGAACAGTGCTGCTTTAATCGACTCATTAGCATGTTATAATGATATCATACCGTTAAATGTAAGCACACTCCTTTATGACCGTAAACAGATAATTGACAGGGAAAATAAATCCCTCTTCGAAGCAGTTCAAACATATATACAAGAAACACATAGGTTTACATACGTGTCTGATTCTCCGACGCATTTCGACACTCTACACGCATACCATTGCAGTGTTTGTTGTTGTTGTTATTATATATCTCAAGGTCATACAGCTATATCAGTTGATGTAATGTGAAAGCGTTGATGTTTCCGAACTGATTGGAACTTAAATATTGGGAAACTCTCTCTCTCTCTCTCTCTCTCTCTCTCTCTCTCTCTCTCATATATGTTGTGTTTACTATTCATCATTCTCTCTCTTAATGTATTATTTGCCATTGTAATTTATTTCACTCAGCCATACTCATTTGTAATTTCAAGATGTTAACTGGGAAGGGTTTAAACTAATGTTGGTAGAACTTGTTACCCGACCCATTTGTCATTATAATATTTCTATTGTATATATGTGGATATTATTCTCTCTGTAAAATATTG
Source organism: Cyrtodaria siliqua (assembly GCA_037043455.1). Lineage (NCBI taxonomy): Eukaryota > Metazoa > Mollusca > Bivalvia > Adapedonta > Hiatellidae > Cyrtodaria > Cyrtodaria siliqua. Next base: position 6,454 of record JAWPHD010021013.1, on the reverse strand, counting down.
GCAATAAAATATGTTTAAATCATATCATTACGAAAGGAACATTATTAAAATGCTGGACTGGGTCCAAATGTTCAACGTAGAACTGGCTTTGAATGTTAAACTCGGAAGTGGAGCCGAATGTTCAACGCCGAACTGGAATCGAATGTTGAACGCAGAATTGACTTCAAATGTTGAACGCAGAACTGGGTCCGAATGGTGAACGCAGAATGCAGAACGCAGAACGCAGAGCCAACTTCACGCGCATCAGCTGCCTTGCATGTTTACGACTATACATCTATCACGTCACACGGTTGATACATCGACCTAACCAATGCGGTGTCAAAAAATATAGTGCACACAAAGTACATCAGCATAATGAGGTGTCAAAAAATATAGTGCACACAATGTACATCAGCATAATGAGGTGTCAAAAAATATAGTGCACACAAGTTACATCAGCATAATGAGGTGTCAAAAAATACAGGGTACATCAGCGTTGTAGCAAGAGTCGTATAAACAACGAAGTAAACTAAATGTAGCTGGTTTTGTTAGTGGGTGAAGGACTATGGTTTTGTTAGGTGTAATGGGTGAAGGGCTATGGTTTTGTTAGGTGTAGTGGGCAAAGGGCTATGTTTTTGTTAGGTGTAGTGGGTGAAGGGTTACGGGTTTGGTTCGGTGTATTGGGTGAAGGGCTACGGGTTTGGTTAGGTGTCGTGGGTAAAGTGCTATAGGTTTTGGTTAGATGTAGTGGACGAAGGTCTGTGGGTTTTGGTTAGGTGTAGTAGGTGAAGGGCTATGGTTTTGTTAGGTGTAGTGGGGAATGGGCTATGTTTTTTGTTAGGTGTAGTAAGGAGCGTCGTAGCAAGAGTCGTACAAACAAATAAGTAAAATAAATTGCCGATGTAGCGGGTTTTGTTATGTGTAGTGGGTGAAGGACTATGGTTTTGTTAGGTGTAATGGGTGAAGGGCTATGGTTTTGTTAGGTGTAGTGGGCGAAGGGCTACGGGTTTTGTTAGGTGTAATGGGTGAAGGGCTATGGTTTTGTTAGGTGTAGTTGGTGAAGGGCTATGGTTTTGTTAGGTGTAGTGGGTGAAGGGCTACGGGTTTGGTTCGGTGTATTGGGTGAAGGGCTACTGGTTTGGTTAGGTGTCGTGGGTAAAGGGCTATATATTTTGGTAAGATGTAGTGGACGAAAGTCTGTGGGCTTTGGTTAGGTGTGGTAGGTGAAGGGCTATGGTTTTGTTAGGTGTAGTGAGGAATGGGCCATGTTTTTTGTTAGGTGTAGTGGGGAAGGGGTTCGGGTTTGGTTCGGTGTATTGGGTGAAGGGCTACGGGTTTTGTTAATTGTAGTGGGTGAAGGGAAATAGGTTTTGGTCAGTTGTAGTGGGCGAAGTTTTGCGAGTTTTGGTTAGGTGTAATGGGTGAAGGGCTATGGGTTTGTTAGGTGTATTGGATGAAGGGCTATGGGTTTTGGTTAGATGAAGTGGGCGAAGTTCTGCGTTTTTTTTGTTAGGTATAGTGGGCGAAGGGCTATGGATTGTCACCTTTAGTGTAGGTTGTTACCTTTAGTCCCAAAAGTGTTACCTTTAGTGCAGTTTGTTAACTTTAGTGCAGCAAGAATCTGATTTTAACATTTGAGAAATAGACATAGCTTTGTGAATCGTGTTGTGCACCTCGTGGTTCTCAATTTAAAGCTCATTTTACCCATACACTTCATGTAAACACCCCATTTACTTCAACTAACTACATGTGCACCCGATTACGAACAAAAACTAGTTTAATTTGTTCAAGATGGGTTTCTTCAATAAATCTAAGTTCTTAAAGCTACAGAGTCTCTATTTTAACGGGTAATAACTCATGAATATGAATGAGTCACGTGTGAAGTAGTTTCAAATCAACGAACACCTCGAAAGTCGGTATATAAGCCGAAATCGATGCGTAAAATATCACATTTTTATTTAGCCTTCATACAGGTAACATCGATAAATATACGGCTTCAGAATAGATTTGATAAAACAAGTAATTGCCCGGAACGGGATTTGAACCACAGACGTTGCGCTTGTATGATGTACGTTTAACCACTAGACCACGGCTATTTATTGGTATGTCGTAGCATTTTTAACACTAAATAGGCATTACGTAATAACTAGGGCACACACAAACCCATCAAGTGCTAAATAAGTCGAGATATCGTTGTTTTGAGGCGGAATATTAGTTTCATAAGAGATAACATATAGATAACATATACTATTACACCAGGCAATGTTAATTTACACATGCGACAAGATGGACTATATATTATTTGATTCATCTTGAGTTGCGCTCAAATAGGTTTAAGTATTTTGCCTCTTAATAAATGATAGTTAGTATACCATTACCACAAAAAGCGTTAACGCTCAGTGGATAGAGCACCTGCCTTGAAATCAGACGGTCGTGTGTTCGAGTCCCGAAAGAGGCAACTTTTTTCTTCTTCTGTAAATCATAGTTATAGTGTGTACAGGTCCGATGTGCGCTGGTCGATGTCTGTTTAATAAATGATGTCCTGCGTGTTTGTGTGTGTATCGTTCTAAGGTTTAAAGCGCGGTTAAGTACCCGATTTCGACATGAGCTGGTGAACATGAAGTTACAAATAAATACACTCCTACAAATAAGAAATCGATTGATATAGAGACTCTGCAACGTTAAGGGTGTCTTGGGTGGTTAGTTTTCAATTATGGTCTGTATATTTGCGCAGAGGGGAGAAATAGGTGTTACATGGTAGAAATCACACCACTAACATGAACTTAATTCGAGACACTCGGAATTTTGAAAAGAATGCATATTCTTTTAATTGCTCATATTTCTGAACTTTTAAACTGCTTATATATTCAAAACGATAAAACGCGATTGTATTGACATTAACAGGGGGCGGATACAGGATTTGAGATTACGGGAACGCAACTTTTAAAAACCAAATATACACACATTTTTTCACCTGGTTTAACCCCACCAGCGGCCTTTTTTTGCCACTGACCGTTCCAAGGCGGTAGCCTATTGTCAACCCTTGGTGATGTCATATCTTGCCTTTTTGACATGTTTACTTGAACATTCTTGTCGGCAACTACTCCTCCTAAACGGATTGTTTTCTACGAAAGTTGGCAGTAAGCATCAATATGATGTCTAGTTGTACAAATCGCTGTATGTCAATGAAATCTTGGACAAGTTAAAAAAACAGCAATATCTTTTAGTAATGACAGAGTTATGGCCCTTGGTTTATTGCAAAATGCTATATTGCATTTTTCCTTTGTAATGTTAAATCTGTAACTACTTAATTTTTTATCTGATCTTCACCAAATTTGTTTAGAATATCAATATCAATAAAAGCTTAAACAAGTTGCCTGATTCATATCCATCCATATACTCCCGCCCCCACCTCCACCCATTTTTTATATTATTATAATATATATATTGTTTCAGAGTAATCACATGTAAAAATATAAGAACCAATCAATCAGATTAATTCGATAGCAATTTTTTGTATACACTATTTGAATATTTTAGCGTAATATGGATTTAAATTGTTTTGCCGTATATGTGGCTAGCATCCTCAACCTTCAGGTCAGTAGACAAATAGTAGAAGCCATTTGGTTAGTTGCACCATAACTTCGTTACAATGTGCAAACTACGGTGTTCCGTTACGGCCATCGTGTCATCTGCCATCGCACCATCGCCATCGTACCATCGCCATCATACCATCGCCATCGGAACACCCGTAGCAAACTGCCTGATTCCGATCATCTCCGTTGTATGTAGTATCGCGTAAATGTACGTAAATAATGAGACGGTAATAAACTATTAAATCAGCTATTTAGATGCGGCATTAATTAAAAATGAACAAGAAATATTAAATACAGTAATTAAGAATAGTTTGTCAATATACAGAGATACTAATGCGTCGTCACTAAACTCATGTTTACTAATTGCCCCTTTTTTTTTTAAAAAGGTACATAACGTATTCAAATAAGATGTCAAAGGTTATGTCTATAGCTCGACTACTTAAATACTATGGGAGTTTTTGTTCGCATCCTGACCTTGGTATCCTCGCGTTAATAAAGCACGCTTATTTTACTGGGTGAGTTGGAGAGGAGTCTGACAATGGAATGGGAGGGGCGGGACCATACGAGACGGGTAATATTTTTTTCTCCTTTTATTTGCTTAAATGATGTCGAACGCAAGTTAATATTTATGAGTATATCTGTAGTTGTATGACAAAAATCATACATATTCTAGACAAAATCACTGCATACAACGCATGTACAATGCCAAAGGAGTGCAACAAACATCTGGGTATAATGGAGCAATGAGTAAGTCACTCAAGACATATTATTGATATTACGTCCCATGTAAACTACATAGTATACAGACTAGTGCAAAAAAAATACAAATTTATACAGAATACAAAACAAATGCATAAACAACATTATTATATAACCTATAAATAGACGCGTTTTCATTGGCTAAAAAGTAATTTTTTAGAAAAAATATCTAGCGATATTGACCTGTTTTTTTGATATTGACCTGTTTTTTTGATATTGACCTGTTTTATATAATTGTTTTTTTGATATTGACCTGTTTTATATAATTGTAAATTGAGGGTTATATAATAAAACAGTTATGGACTTTTCAGCTGTTATACATGATGTTGATATGCACCAAAAAATCATTATTGACCTCGGCTATCGCCTCGGTCAATAATGATTTTTTTGGTGCATATCACATCGCCTCGGTCAATAATGATTTTTTTTGGTGCATATCACATCATGTATAACAGCTGAAAAGTCCATAATTGTATAATATCCCTTAATGCAGACGTAAGTTATAGTCCAAAAACAAAACAGAGGGACGGAGAGACGTGGTGCAATCCTAGATGTACCGGTCAATATTGGGGACTGTGTATGTGTACCACATCATGCATAGTTCTGCGATATATAAGAGAACAAAACAATTTGCGTTCTGACTTTACTAAATGTGAAAAAGCACATAGATGAACCTAGGCGAAGGTTCAATTTATCACTCAGCTTTAAAAACAAGATGCCCAAGAGGGCCTGTTTCGCTCTACTGGCGTACACATTTGGAAGAATTCAAGTGAAAACAAAGCATCCATGCCCTGATCAAGAGAGTCAAAATTGCCCTGAATCGTACATCTGATTATCTTTACAAATATGAAAACATTGTCAAACAAGTCTTAAAGATGAAACAATTGTTAAACAAGCTTATACTTCCATAACCGAATGAGAACACACAGTCGATGGCCCATTAAGTGTATATGTGGTTATAGGGTGGAGATCTCAACGGACCCAGGGGCTATTTAATAAGGGTTGGGACAGTGCTGGTTGAAAGGCTGTATCCATCTGTTTATGTCCAGTAAGTGTATGCATGGTTATAGAGTGGCGATCTCAACGGTGTCCAAGTTATGACCCAGGGGCTGTATCCCAAAGGGTGGGGATGGACCACAGGACAAATGCTGGTTGGATGGTTCTATCTGTCTGTTCGTGTCTATTAAGTGCATATACGGTTAAAGGGTGGATATCTCAACGGTTTCCAAGTTATGACACAGGGTTTATTTCCCCCGGGGGTCGGACTCCGGGCAGATGATGGTTGTGTATATATGGTTATAGGGTGGGGATCTTAACAGTTTCCAAGTTATGACCCAGGGAATATGTCCCCAGGGTTGGGAATAGACCCCACGGCCGCTGCTTGTTCGGTGGTTGTATCCAACTGTTCATGCCCATTAATTGTATTTATGATTCAGATTATAGGGTGCGATCTAAACGGTTTTCAAGTTATGACCCATGGGGCTATGTCCCCAGAGGTGAGAAGGACCCCGGGGTCGATGCTGGTTGGATGCTTTTATCTGCTGATCATGCTCAATTAGTGAAAAACTGTGGTTTCAGGAAGGAAAATAGTCTAAGCATTATCCCAATATAAGTCTATTTAACACATGTGACCCCTGGGGTGGGGCCATATTTGACAACATGGTCTCGATTTGAACAAACTTGGTAGAGGACCGTACGCATATGGTAAATGCAACATATAAAACTATGGCTCTTATAGTTTCAGAAAAGAAGCTTGCTTTAACGATTCTCCTATATAACTCTATGCAAGACTGGGACCCCCGGGGCTGGGCGGGGCCAGATTTGACCCCTGGCCACCATTTGAATAATTTTGGTAGAGGACCATAATTTTGGATACCCGGGGAAGAGCTTTTTTTGATTTCATGAAAACAAAAACAAGATAAACTTGATAAGTCAGTAGCAATCAATTCTAAAATAATTGTAGTCAAAATCTATCTTGGCGTTCTGAGGAAGAATATGTTTTTAAGGTTTTGGCTATAAATACCGACGGCGGCCATTTTGAATGTTGGATCGCCAATAAAATCTTCTGTAAGGTCCCAACCCACTCAGGAGAATCCATGGGAAATGTGATTAAAAATCAC
>JAWPHD010021012.1:0-29630 GCA_037043455.1 Cyrtodaria siliqua | reverse complement strand
CCGTCTCCAGCTTACTAACTAAGTATGCATCCATCCATTGCCCAACTCTCTAGCAGAAATTTTAACACATCCAATTAATTGTTCTGGCCATGTTATTAATCCAGTTTATTCGATTTCCTGATATGAAAATCCCGACAAAATAATGACCGCCATATTGTTCTTCTTACATTTTTATGTCGATTTTATACGCGTGATGCTGTTATATGTATCATATATAGGATACAATTATTTTGCTTAAAAACTATCAATAACTATTTATACATGGACCAGTGTTGTTTAATAACAATCGATTTGTTAATAAATCGACACCTGTAAAGCATATTTCTTGTCAGGGAGCAAAACAAAACAGTAATCACGATGGGACTATTTGCGCGGATGCCGCATCACAACATACCCGCCCTAACCCCGCGATATATGACTGATACCACGGTCAGACCGGGTAAGGATAATTAATAGGTCGGAAAACGTAATGACGATCTACCAACAGTGCCTGCCTAAATTAATGTTGCAAAAACTCATAGTTCGAGATTTAAATATGTGTATTTTCATCATCCAGGCCCGGTTGTTGGTACATTGGGTAAATTTTACCTGTGTTAATTTAACCCCTGTGTTAAATTTGACTTTTGTGGTTAGTTATACCAAGTGTGGTTACGCTGTTGTGGAAAAAAGATATCCGCGGGGTAACTAACCTAAACGTGGCAAATTTAACCCTGGGTAAAAAATATAACATATCCATCATAGCATATATGTTTAAGATTAAACAGGGCATTTACAATATTGTTTACATATTTTCCCTGTCGTCTGTCGTCTTGTTATATCATAGCTTCTTCTTAGTCAGTTCAACTCGTCGTTGTAACACGTGACAAACGTAAGAGAGGGAGAATTTTACGCAACAGAGACGGCGATTATACAGGAAATGGTGAACAGAATATATCCGGTGCTTGAGGTAAGTTTCAGCCTTTGTCACAAGAGATCCGTGTGCATGAGACGTGGGGAAAAAAAAGCGCAGCGCGTAAATTCCGGTCGGGTTTGTCACCGGAGTGTGGTTGAAGTGAAGAAAAGTGGCGGTCGTTAAAAAAACACGCAAAGAACGTTTTCCCGAGTTTAACAGGCAGCGAGACGGACTGGCGGTGGCTCCCCTTCCCAAGGCATTGTCCTACAGACTGCCATAAAATCTTGACATTGTACCGGGGGTCTGCGGATTCAGTGGGTTCCCGGGTGCAACAAACTGTGAAACAATCACAGACCATATCCCGGTAAGTCCCTCTGAGTTATAGATTAGATCCGCCTGATGCACGGAGAAATGACTTTAGATTGTTACGTCACTGACACAACTACAGTACACCGTTCATAAAATTACATATAGTCTGTTTCATTATTTTACGATCATCACATCCCAGATAACTGAATATGCCTATATTGATTGTTTTATGTTTGAAACGAATGGCAGTTGTACAGCTTGGTGATCAAAACTAGCACACACATTAGCATTATATTCTTCTAGGCTTCTATTATATATGCAATCGTAACACACAAATCATACAAACATCGCACACAAATTTCCCCATCGGAGAACCCCATCGCGCAACGCTGTTAAGTTACTATCCCTTTATGACCCTTCATAATCAGCTGTTAACGACGAGTGTTTCAACGGTCGTGTAACTTATAAGATATTATAATTGGTAGGAGCTAAAGTAAAAATGAAAGAATGGATATTTGCCGACACAACAAACATTTGTGCGGGAAAACTAGTGATCATGTTGACATTCGGATTAAACAGCTACAGTAAGTCTTTCTAACCGTTTTCAAAATACATTTGTGGTCGAAGAACAATCGAGCAATCAACCAGAGAAAAAATAAACAGTTGACCTTGTCCCGACTTATTTACATACATTTATGTTTGCGTTAATCTTTTATTGCAAGTGTGAATGTCATCACCTCTGTGTTTGTGTAAACGGTGTTGAAAAGAAAATCAAAATAACACAAGGACGAGCTACATAATAATATCAACAATTTATATCGAAGTCCTAATGTACAGGCTTTCACACTCCTCCCCGGTGTAGTCTGACGTTCCATTACACGTAAAGCTCACAAAGATTTTTTATCTAATGGTCCAATCGGACTGTATTTGTAGCAGTTTGATCGTCCGTACGAAAAAGTTATAGACTCGGGCTCCGACTATGCGTTTATTTCGCAGACTGTATATTTATTAAACTTCCTTGCATACCGGATAAGGCTATCCACGTTTTACATGGGGGATGGAAAGTATTTTCTTGCATATACCGGACAAGGATATTCGCCATTTTACCGGGGCTAGATATTTCCATCTCACCCTAGGGTCGAGATAAAATTCACGCGCGCCAACATCCGGTATGCAGAAAAAGATGCAAAACATTGGTAGCTGGCGACGTCAACGTACAACATGTCTCTGATATTCAAGAAAAAGAATCTATCATGGGTATGTGGTTCAGATAGGGAATTCCAACCCTTGGTATAAGTGTTTTAATCAGACACTTATACCTCGGGTGGAATTCCCTATCTTCACCGGAAACCAATGAAAGATTCTTATAATCTCACGGCTAGTCAAATAGTCCATGTTTGGTGTTTCCAGCACATTTTTGGGCTACGTATGTATGATGGATGATTTATTGTGGTGAAGGCAGTTCATCCACTTATTCCTGGGTAGAACCAGTACTGTACACCTCCCACCCTGGATCCATATGTATACTTTCTCACAAGTCATGCTCCCAGTGGGATTCAAACCCGCAGCGTTGAGAGATGAGGTTTACAAAGCAATTTCATTAACCCATCGACCACTTAGACGCCTAACCACATTGTGGCCACGGACATATAGAGAAATCTTGACATTGTTGTGGCTGATTGTATCGAAACACCTGAACACTGACTGTACATACATCATACATGTTTTTGGACCATACTTATAAACATGCATGTATTTGGACCATACTTATAAACATGCAATTTGATAATTAAATTGAGGAAGATTCGGTTCATATTACTGATTAATTTGTAACTCGTAATAGAGGTAGAATAAGAAGAGTAAGTACAGATTAAGTCATGATAGTTTTACATGTCTATATTTTATTGATTAATTTGTATATTATATTCAATCATTTACATAAACACACATGTATACAGTACTGTAATACATGTTGAAAATATATAATATTGAAACTCAACAGAATGCAAGAAGCACAATAATAAAAAATACAATTAGCCTCAGTGTTAGCATACGTATACATTTCAAAACTGATTCTATCATAATTAGTATAAATTTGTTATTACATAACGTCTATTTTTCAAATGATAATTAAAGCAACACTGCAATTTGCGATATATAACAAAACGTACATCAATTTTAAACACGTAAACAACTTCTATTTAATAACAAGTGGGAACACAATTTTATTTTATGAAGGTGTGAACAACTGTGACCGGATTTTGTTTTTCTGATAAAATACATGAAGATGATATTATATACACTTCAATCAATTGCAAATCATATTTAAAGGAAGTACAGCAGGATTGTTTTATTTTTAGAATTATTCAAATACATTATGTATGTATTTTATTGATAAACTAAACTAAATGAGCCATAAAAATAAGTGTTTAAGAATTGTAGTTGTGTAATGTTTCTCAATGTAATTAGTTTGTGTTTTATAAGCTAAAAGTTACGGCTAATGCAGCACCAGGGATAGCTATTAATTTTAAACTTGGCGGTAAAATATTTAGTAAACTGTATTTAACAATTGTATTTGTGTAATGTTTCTCAACGTAATTAGTTTGCGTTTTATAAGCTAAAAGTTACGGCTAATGCAGCTTTTAATGAGTTGAAAAAATTATATGATGCAAGTTTAATAAATTCAATATTATATATATATAGGCAAGAATGTGAAATTCTATTTATCATATAACTAAACAAGAAATGTCACTGTAAGTGACAAATGTAAGTGTGACATTGACCTTGGAGCCATGGACCTGGATTTTGAGCCCGACACGTCTTGTTGTGGTTAGTAGTTGTGCCAAGTTATTTGAAAATCCGTCCATGAATGCCAGAGTTATTGACCGGACACAATTTGACTTCTACGTGTGACCTTGACCTTGGAGCCACGGACCTGGATTTTGCATGCGACACGTCGTCTACTTGTGGTGAGCAATTGTGCCAAGTAATTTGAAAACCCGTACAGGAATGCCAGAGTTATTGACCGGACACGATTGGACGGACGAACAGACTGACGGACGGACAGTGCGATTACCCCTTCGGGGGCATAAAAAAGCCTCAAAAGCAACATTTATTACTGTAGCTGCAAGTTCTAGTGATTTCATATTGGCTCAGTCATTGGTCTTCGAATATGACAGTCCTCGGACCAATAACTCGGACGATATAAAAACACGTCCAATGCAGTAGAATTTAATTTTAAGGACATTAATTTGACATGATTTGCATCTGTTTATAGTAGCTTAATTTCAAAAATAGTGTGAAAAGCAAAAGAGGATGACGTCACTTAAAGAGTGTGAATGACGTCACTTAATCCTCGTATTGGCGAGTTCCTTCATATGAATTAGCCTTGTTTTTTCAAAGTTGCCGACTTCCAGTTTGTATTGGCCAAGATTGCTTCATATTATGTGTAGAGGTTTTAGTAAAACACGGCTAATACAGTTTAGTTTATTAAGACATATACATACATGTACATGTATATCATGTATATATTCCGACATACTATCTCACATAGCAGCCACAACATATTATACTATCTCATGGCCACAACATATTATGTAGAGATTATTTAACTGCTGGCATCAATAATATGGAAATCCTTTACAAGATGATAGACATGTGGTTTATTTTCACGAACGAGCATATGCACGCCTACCATCGAGTGAAGGAATTCCCTATAATCGAACCCAGCAGTTAAATAATCTATTTATTACATTTTAAATCTGCGATTTATTAAACATGTAGTGTATTCTCACCAAGTGAAGGCAACAGTGGTAAGTTATTTGACCCTTTCACTGGTGTATTTTCATAATGAATTATTTTGTCTTTAATGGAAATATAGTAAAACAGCCAAACAATCTTTATTATGGAGAGTTGTGAAAAACTTAGTCAACAGTGAAAGAATGATCAAAATCGGATAATAAAGAAGATAAAATTATGATCATTTGAAAGTTCTTTTGAAACGGGCCACCATTTTGAGAACTTTGACATCACAGTTCTAAATGACCATATATGGAATATTTATAACTATGTTAACTAATTTATAGAGGGAAAATCACAGCAAAGGTATGAAAAATAAGTATATTAAGTGTTCTAATGCTTTTTATCATCAGGCCAGTAAAGATTTTTGCATTCATTTGCAGTGTTTTGCTTTAAATGATATTTACAAATATGCCATATACATGTATGGTAATTTAGAACTATGATGTCATAGTTCCCAAAATGGCAGCTCCCATATCCGTTTTAGAACAGCGTTCAAATGATCATATCTTGTTTGTTTATCCGATTATAATAATTCTTAAACCGTTTTCCAAATTTTTCAGAACTCTCAATAATAAAGATGCCATGCCATCTTAATTATTATTTAAAAGATCAATGAATATTGGTAGATCTCATTGATATGATCAATTAGCTGTGGTCATATAGGTTTGTTTTTGTTTGGTTTTTACTGTTTAACATCATTTTCCAGCACATTTTAGGCTATGTATCACGGTCAATTTTTTTTATGGTGGAGGCAGACCACAAACGTTTTCCTGTGTAGAACCAGTACTGTATATCTCCCGCCATCCATAACTTACAAATCAAGCTCCCAGTGGGACTTGAACCCGCAGCATTGAGTGTCCAGAAGCTGAAAGTTTCCAACGCAGTGTTGTTAACCCATTGACGCTTCATGTAGGTTTGTACGTTTTAAGTTCATTGAATAAGAATTTGCATTTAGGTTTTTTAATTTGCAGAAGTTGAACAAGATGCTGATGATTGTGGAGTGCTACAAGTCCCTTCCATGCCATGTCAAACGAGTACAGGTAAACAAACATACCATAAGCATAAAATTATAGGTGGTATGGAAAAAAATAATTGATAAATGAAACATAATTAGTTTAATTACCATGAGTTTATCAATACCGGATTTATATCCCAAGTCAAAATACGTCTGCATAAACAAACGAGTGCACTCATAGTCATGTATTTATGTTTGAGGCCAAAATTAAAAAATTGTTGTTTGGTCAGTTAATACGTACTTACCCAGTTTTTTTGTCCAAACCGAAAACATTTCATGGTGTTTTCAAATTGTTATTACCATTTATTGCTGGTATGAGATCAATGAGGACAGGAACCAACATTCCGTTGTAGTCACTATTTTTAACATACACTTCTAATAAAGTTAAGATAAGACGGCAATATATAACCATACAGTTATTAATGCTATTGATTATGTCAATTTTGCATGCATTCGACCCTGATTGCGAAGAAAGAAATTGATTATTGATCAAATACATTATTTTGATTATTCTCTATTGATCAATGTGAATTCCAATAGATTACCCATATTAAACATTAGTTGGACTCTACAATATAAATGTTAAATATAAAATAATTTACCTCCCAACCTGAGTAACCAGGTCTAAAATCCTGGGTCGGTAAAGGGCAAACAAACACTATTTTAATTTCGACCTAAATAAAACCTACATATATATAAAAGTTCATTACAAATTATCATGTAAATAGCATGTGAAGCAACACTAACAATGTCCAAATATACTAAAAGTGTGTCTCTTACATTTTAAAGTATGCATATTCAAAGTAATGGATTCATTAACATGTTGTCTTCAATATGTCTTATATTATTTTTTAATTACTACTTTATTCTTTCATGATTCATCGGTTTTTGCGCGCAATATGGCCTATTTATGTGTTGACGGGCCGTAAAACACCATTCATTCATTCATTCAATATGTCTTTAATATGTTGTCTTCAACATACAGGTTATTGCATGAGGCCTTGGAGAATATATCCTCTGCACCTGCTAGTTCCACACCATGTATAAATCAAACAAAAGGTAAAAGAAGCAATTGCAGTCATTTTTATACGCTCGTTTGAATACGCCCATTTGGAAAATGGGACGTATTATGGTATGGGGTTGTCTGTGTGTCTGTCTGTCTGTCTGACTGACCGTAAACAATTGCGTATTCCGGACGATACTCGGAAACCATTACATCTACGCTGATGAAACTTCATAGGTACATTGCCCTAGGTGAAAGGAGGATCCCTATTTTGGGATCAGTAGGTCAAAGGTCAATGTCAAAGTGACCTTATATAGACATAACACCTACACTCATAAGCTTCATGGGTACATTGCCCTAGTTGAGAGGAGGAACCCTATTGCTTTTGTCAAAGGTCAAGGTCACCAGTACATGTTCAACTCTAGGAGTATAATACCTACATTCATGAAACTTTGTAGATACATTGCCCTTGGTGAGAGGAGTAACTTTTGGGCTTAGTAGGTCAAAGGTCAAGGTCACCATGTCTTCATATGTACATACACATTGCAAATGACAATCCCGGAAATATTATACCCGCACTTACTAAACTTCATAGGTGCATTGTCCTTGGTTAGAGGAGGAAGTCTATTAATTTTGGGTTCAGTAGGTCATCAAGATCACATTGAACTGACAATGACTGAATCCTAAGACATTTTCCTCACTGTAACTTGCAACTATTAGACCTACAATTTTGAAACTTTACAGAAATAGTACCCATGTTAAAACAACAACCACTATTAATTTGAAGAAGATCCGATGTCAAGGTCACTGTGACCTGATAATTACAAATTCCTTTCCAGCTGTTATTCACAAGTATTTGATCTGTTGAAACTTTATACAAATAGTGCTCTTGGTTAACAACATCCACTATCAGTTTTTTTTTTTGTTAGAAGGTCAAAGGTAAGGGTTGCATTGACCTGACACCTTAACATAAAAACGTTAGAAAAAGGGCGTATAATGACCCATTTAGCGGCGCTCTTGTCATATAATAATATATTTAGCTCTACTGATCATAGAATTATGTAAATTGTGTTTAAAATATGTATGTAAGAAGGTATCATTTTCATACACATCAACTTAAATTAATATTACACATTTCAAAATGTCAGGAGATAGCCTGTATTTTTTTAAAATAAATAATTGTAAAATAAAACTTAATTCACTTAATATTTTTCAGTTTCATGTGAGAGTACTGTGAGCAACAAAGACCCTACATGTGCGAAATTAAGTCGGAGGTACATATTTATAATTCTATTCTATAAAACCTTAATGTGAGGGTTATTTTTTGACCGGCCATAGGTCATATAACACGAGTTTAAATCACCAATATTGGATAAATAGTGAGAAAAATGTTTTCATCACATAACTTGCAGTGTGGGAGCGGAATAACAATATTCAAGATGGCCGCCATGGCTAAAAATAGATTATCTCCACTATTTGGAGACTATTAGAGAGTATTGTTAATGATCATATAAGGCATTGTGCACAAAAACATCATAATCTTGTCTGTAATTACTGACAGAAATAGAATGTATAAGTTGTGCGGCACTTAATTGTTGATTGTGTTAGTGCGCCATCAAGCCCCATTTCAACCCAAATTCATTTCATTGTTTTTAATAACATAACTCAAAAAAAGTCTGATGCTATGTGGTCTCTAATATGCCGTCCTTCATTTGCACCCTCATAGTTCCTCTGCGGGGGTTGGTCATTGTCCTCTACATCAGCATCAACTTCAGGTTCCTTCCATAGAATTGAAAGGTTGTGGAGGACGGCACAGGCAATGATGATTTTACAGGCTTTTGATGGCTTTAAACGCATCTGTAAAGTATATATATAGAGGATCTTACATGAGTGCTCATTCATTATTGAATTTATTAAACGAGTTGGCAAAATGATATAATGCGAGGCTCTTGCCGAGCATTATATCATTTGTGCTAACGAGTTTAATAAATTCAATAATGAATGTTACATTCTATTTATCACATAACTCACATATCGACTTTCATTGCATTTTGCCTGTCGCTTTAACAACGAAAACGATATAATTATAATAAACCGTGGGAATTGGATCATATAGTCATTATCGATTTTTTTGACAGCGCGTGCTGTGTCCATCCGTCCGTCCGTACGAAATAGATTTTGGGGTCAGTACGTCAGTGGAGAAGTTTGCCAGGACCTTATATGAAAAATACATGTTCCAGATGATAACTTTGAAATCATAACACCTACACTCATGAAACTTTATTGGTACATTGCCCTTGGTAGGTAGGATAAAGAACCCTATTAGGCAGTGCTCTGGTTTGACGTGTTCGTTGGCGGACGGACTATAAACCTTAGAATTACACACACACACACGCTCTGGTTAATTTCATCTTAACCATGTCAGTGTAGTATATCAATGAAAACTTGTACCAGTTTGAAAACCAGCCAGATCAAATCATTAACACCAGGTTTCTTTGTTGGGTTAATAGGGATATGTGATGAATAAATATATAGGGTTCTCTGGACCTGTGAATCACTGTTCTAAGTTTTTTTCCTCAAAATATCGATTCTTATTATGACAATGTTTGACCTTTATAATAACAAAAACAGTGTGTGTATTGTTGCTGAAATAAAACATAAAATGTATCAAGTGAATGCATTTATTGTAAAAAAACAAGTCTTAAAAAAACGTACCTCTGTATGAAGCACATGAAATTTTCTTTTCCATGCTCCAAACACTCTTTCAATCAGATTCCAGGTAGATGTGTGTGCTGTATTGAACCTTTCTTCACATCTGCGCTGTGGATTCGGGAAGGGGGTTAGCAGGAAAGGCAGGCATGGATATCCACTGTCTCCCAGTAATATACCATCATTGAGATCTGTTTAAAAAATTGACAATGATTGTTTATAACCTTTATAACATATTCAAGTTAAAGGGAGGTGATTTGGAAGCATTATAGATGAACATCCAAATGCGAAAAAACTCACCAAACAGTTATTCATTTTCATATTAAAGGGATGTGATTTGGAAGCATTATAGATGAACATCCAAATGCAAAAAAAATCACCAAAGAGTAATTCATTTTCATATTCAATGTGCATTTGTACTAAACCCCATGATTATTGATAAGACCAATATAAAAAAATTACAAGATTCTCATCCAAGTTATAATAAAATGTGGGGCATGTGTATATTAGTTTTTTTTTATCATTGTTCCACTGCGAGTTCGAATCACACTGGGGGCTCGACTTGTTTCGATTCTTACGGATGGCGGGAGGTGTACATTTTTGGTTCTACCCAAGAAAAGTGGGTGGTCTGCCTCCACCACAAAAAATCGACCCTCATATATAACCTTATATGTGTTGAAAATGATGTAACACAACATACAAAATACATTTTATCATTTTTCATCCAACATTGCTGTCAGTTTCAAGAAATTTGAGTTCCAAAGGCAAGACATTTTGTCGGGGAGGGAGGGGATGAGAATTTAGCAATTTTATTATTGCGGCCTAATGAAATATTTTGGTCACGACAACTAGACGACTCCACTAGTTAATTATCGTTAATGACCTTGATTGACTTTAAAAAAACAAAAAAGGTCTGCTGGAACATGCATATTGCAATTTTGCAATTTTGCATTTGGACTTTCACCAAACTTCACCATAATGTTTATTAAATGCATCTAAAATCATATGCAAAATGTCCAGTTGCTGTGACCTACTTTGACAAAATATAGGTCACCTCTGGTTCGATACTACATACATTTCTTGCTACATTCTTGCAGGATTTTCACCATACTCAACCAGAATGTTCCCTACTTGCATCTTACATCATGTGCAAAATGTTAAGTCACTATGACATACCTTGAATGCCCAGTCGTGGCATTCTAGTTTAAAAATGGAACACTTTCTGGGGGTATTAAATATTAATGTTCACGATAATGTACCACCTTACAACTCACCCACTACCACCCCAAACCTCCGTTTGAATGAATAAGATCCCTTATAACTTTTGAATGAAAAGATCCCTTATAACTTTTGAATGAATGAGATCCTGTAATAATCATAAAAATCAATTCATATGATCCTGTAAGGCTCTTTTGAACTCTTGCTTGGTGGTGGCTGCACACTTTATTTAGATGACATGACTGTACAACTTTTAGCAATTTAAAATTTAATTCACATAATGGAATTAATATTATGATTTAGCAATAAAACCAGTGGAGTCATCCAGTTTTCAAGGCCAAACATATTGTGTGCTCCATTTCAAAACTTTGTACTTAAAATGTAAAACTGAAGAAAAAATTCATTATGATATTCAAAAGTGAAGTATCATTTTAAGTAGTATATACATGTAACATTGTGTCTTTTAAATCTTGTCCTGCTATGAATGTATAATGGACTGTCTTTGTTTGAATTTGGACTGTTCCATTTATGTTTAAAAGGGTTGTTTTGGGAGAAATGAGCAGCCAGTGTAAATCCTGTTTCTCGCAGACTGATCTGGGTTTACACTGGATGCAAAGAATATTGTAGTGACACTTAGCAGGATAAGAATTAAAGGACACATGGCAATCTTCAATTATTTATCAAGCATCCAAATTATCATCTAGATGTTGTAATATAATATCATTTTGGCTTTAAAACTGCTTGCATGTAATTCAATACAATTTTTTATTGTATACTTTCATATTGTCCGATTTAGTTTGCATTGAGCTAAGTGTGCAATATTCTACGATATTGCACACATTGATATTGCACCGGAACGTTTTCTCGCGCCTACTAAGAGCCGCGAAATAGAAATAAGGAACTACTTTCAAATAAAAGAACGGAATCCTGCCTATAGTGTCAACAAAAAAAACGACGTGTTGTGGCAGAAATTGATAAAATAATTGAAATGGTCACTCACCCACTATTTTTAACGTTATCGAATGGTAAACAAACGTTAGAAAATCGCTTGACGTTTTTAATGACGTCATTCGACGTCGTTTTCGCGCAAAATAATCATCCACACAAAATGAAACTGAATGACATTACTCGAGTATAGGAATTCCATCGAAAGCTATAAAAATAACACAAATATAATGAAAAGTAATAGTCATACAATTAGCATTGATCGAAAACAATATGAAAGTATACAATATAAAGGTTATTGAATTTGTATGGCTAAATATTACTTGGAAATCGTTGCTTTCGTTGCAGGGCGACTCGCAAGCTCGTCGTCCTTTGCCAAAACAACTCGTTCCATTTAATATTTAGTCATACACATTCAATAACCTATAGAGTTTTTAGTTGTTTGTGGTTATTCTACCATATTTTTAATATTATTCGTACAATATATTCACCAATGAACAATATGTAAAAATAATTTGCTTTGAACTATTTACATAATTATTGATAATGATTTTGAAATATGCAAATTAGTAGCAAAACTAATGGGACGCTGCGAGTTTTAAACAATCAAGATTGCCATACATGTGCCCCTTTAACAAATATAAACTTAACTAGTTTAGCTTATTGTTCAGTTAAAGTTGATTTCCCATGAGGTATTGTGTTGCTGTTTTATTGTTTAATTCTTAATCTCAATACTCAAATGAAGTCTTACCTTGGTGGCTCCTCTCAAAATAGTATGCCAGGTTTGACTGACGAAACACATGTGCATTATGCACTGATCCTGGCCATGCTGCATTTATGCTAGTTATTTTGCCTACAATTGAAATGCTTGGTTGTAGTATTTTTCTGGAATAAACACTAGCCGACCTCTCTCAAATGGTATATGGGCACAATGTCTCAGTCAAGTTTGATAATCGGGCCCTAGTAATTCCAGAGTTATGCCCCTTGGAATAGTAAAAAACGTCATGAAATTGATGGTGTCCGCACTTTAACTTCGTTAATTGTTATCAGGTCTTATCCAAACTTGGTCAAAATATTGAAATTAAAATTGTCCCATATAATTCTGTATAGAATGATGTTACTTTAATGTCACTCTCCCGCCAACAATAATTTTTAAAACACAGAACTGTTCTTACAAACTCTGTACATGTGTAGAGGTTATAAAATAATGCATATGTACATATTAAGTCTATATTTATTAACGGGTACTTCAAATAACTGAAATTGAGTATGCGTAAAATTAATAAGGAGATGGTAACTCATAATTTGAAGTCCGATAGGGTGATAATTTGCCTGGCCAGTTAAGATGGTTAGATTATAGTTGTATATTTCAATTTTGGCAACATATGTAAGTTACAGTTTAGTTAGTAGACTTAGAAACGGTTTACATTTGTTGAAAAATGTGCATGTTGTTGGCGGGATAGCTTATTTAATATATCTGTTATGTATATTTTGTATATATAAGTGGACAACTGTAGTATGGCAGATGGAGTTAAATGTGATTTTTGTCTGCCTGCCTATCATTGCAGACACCTAGGGATCACTTGTCCGTCATCCGTCGTCCGTCACACTTGTAACTCCGTCATCGTCCGTCACACTTTAGCCTGTAACCTAACCTTGGCCATAACTTGAAAAGTATTGACCTGTGTTCGTGAAACTTCACACACATCTTCATCTTAACCTAAGGAATGCTGTTGCACATATCCAATAACTCTGACTTTCATTTTCGCAGAGTTATGCCTATTTTTATAAAACTAACCAGCAACCTAACCAAGCTCATAACTGACCATAACTGATCAAACTTTATAGTTACATTGTCCAGCACACGAAAGACGACACAAGTGTTCCGTGGAATACCTTATACCATTCTAGTTATCTTTACTGGCTCGGAAAAGTTTAAAAACCATCCATGTCGGACTTAATTTAATGTTTATCTTTACAGTATTTTTGTTTCATCTGTTTTTCAAAGTTTTGATAATTTAAATATGTTGTATTTGTGAAACTTCCTGTGGGTTTTGAGTTATCAGTCCCATTCCTTCAATATCCATGCTCTGATTTATAGTAAATAGTTGTACAGAAAATAGTTGTTTTCTGTACATCCGGGGTTATTATTTTTATACAATTTTAAAACAATACATAAAAATGTAACAAACCCATGCCATTCTAATTAGAATAAGGAGAACGACTAAATTTAACAATTCCACCTCTACAGGTCTGCCAAATCTCTGGATAAAATCCGGATTCTAATTTTTTAGTCGCTCTCCGGTTCTGCAGATTTAAATGTACACTTTTCGGATATTCCATCAAAACAAAATATTCATGATTTAACAGTTATATTTCCATAGTTTATCAGCAATATCTCGAATTGGTGCTGTTACACTCCCTAGTCAGAGGAGTAGTATAGAGTCTGGGGGTATAAGCGCAGTTAACTTATCGTAGCTTATCGTAACTTCCACGGGCAATCGATCCTAACTTCCACTTCGCAAGCTTTAAATCTTGATTTTAAAAATCTGAGGATTTTGTGTTAAAATATTTTGGCAGGCCTGCCTATAAGTTTCATGTAATCTGATTGTATTACTAGACATATTAGCTTCTTGTTGAGTCCCCTTGTGGTTCCCGGGGGCCCGTTTGGTCACGGGGCAAAGAATAGGGCCACTGCAGATCCCTTTGGAGGGGTAGGCAGAGGGGTAGAATCCCCCCAAATTCCTGTTCATTTTATCATTTTTGTTCATGTTCATTAAAGGTCTTCATCATGATCCCTGCATTGTTTCAGGTGCTATCTCGCTCGCATCAAAAGAGCAGTGGCAGAAAAACAATAACGTGGCTCCAGCGTAAATGGAGTTTCTACGATAGAATTTGCAGCAACTCTGCAGTTCAGGGTGAGAAGGTTCTAGGCCCATTTTCCATATTTTATCTCGATGTACATGGAAGATGAGCCTGGCATGTTCATGCCTGTTAGGCGCCATATAACCTTTTCATGTGTTGGTGCACCTTAAAATCCCAATTCAATTCTTGTTGAGTCGAATTATCAGTCTCATTACTTTCATAGTAGTAACTTATTTCCTGTACACAGAATCTGCATACCGTACATTCTATTTTATTTCTTATTCAAGTCTCCTAGTAGTTTATATTAAATAACAAAGATAAAAACAAATAAAGTAATAATAATATAAATAATAATTATATAATAATATTAATAATATAATAATAATAATAATATTACAACTAGAAATTTGTCTTTTTTTATCCCCATAAATAACACCAATCCTCATGCATTTGAGAAGGTTCTAGGCCCATTTTCCATATTTTATCTCGATGTACATGGAAGATGAGCCTGGCATGTTCATGCCTGTTAGGCACCATATAACCCTTTCATGTGTTGGTGCGCCTTAAAACCCCAATTCAATTCAATTGACTTAACTTAAGACTAAATTGATCAATTCATTTTATTTTCATTTAACTCGATTGTATTGCATTTTCTTGAACCCAGTATGACGGATACTGAATAGTTGACAAATGTTTTTAATTATAGCTTAGCAATATTTACATTATTAAAGTATGAAAAACAGATAAAACAAACAAAATTAAAGTCGAAATTTCCATCTTGCAATGGCTATGAAAAAACATTAAATAAACCATTTATGGTTTCAGGTACTTGATTCAAACTCACCAAATGTTTTGCACTTTTGCGTACCAAATTGAAAGATGGAAATATCGAATGAAATACTTTATTTTATTAGCTTAAAGTTACAGTTTAAAAAGTGAATTATGTGGGCTGTTTTTATTTGATCCTATGCTTTGCTAGAGAGAGAGAGATGTGTTGACAGTTAACACATTAATATGTTTTGTTATTCGTTTGTGTATACATATGTCAACAAAAGAAAGAGACAATGAGACGTAATAAACTATAATAACAATACACATATGCTTTTCATCATCTTTTCATCATTTTAAAGGAAGTACATCATGCTTTTCATGGAGGTCTAGGTGTCCCACTTAAAACTGAGAAATTTTAATATTTTCTATTCTACATGGCCAAAACATAATGAATGTTTAAAAATTATCCCGTATTTGCAAAGAAATTCGTTCTGCACAATAATACGTGCTATCCTAGGTGACGCACCAGGGTTAATTTCAGCATTTTACGTCCGATTCCGTCCTAACGATATGGTGTTTTCAAAGTTTAGACATTAACAAATGGTTCTTACATCATATTTTGATTGATATAAATGTTGTTCATGAACTGGAACAAATTTATAATTCAAGATATTTCTAGAATCCTGATGTACCCCCTTTAACCCTTGCAAATGGAGATAGTGGAGTATACTAGTTTCACATTGTACGTCCGTCTGCCTGTATACACAACCTACTCCTCTCCCTGAAGCAAATCGCATAAACTTCATAGGGGAAATGAAATACCCATGGTGAGAGAATATCGATTTTGAGGTCAAGGTCAATGAAACTTATGGGAGGATTGACTACCCGTGGAGAGACTATGCCCTCATTAATTTTGAGGTCAATTGTCAAGGTCACATTGACCCGACACTTTGAAAACCGGTTTTGTTTTTCTGTTTTGAATTGATCTATATTTGTTTGTAAGAATAAGACAGGTTCTCGGATTATTTAACCTTTCACTTATATTTAGGGCAGCTCTAAATGCCCTCTACAATGTATTAATGAGCTGCTAAACAACATTTAGTTCTTCATGTTTTTTTTAATTCACCTGAATATAAATGATTTTTTAATTTTTGACAACAAAAAGCCCAAAAAAAGCCAAAATCAAAAATCAACTGGGCCCGAAACACATCATAATAAATACTGCGGGCACAACCTCTTAAAACAAACAAATATGCATAGAAAATACAATTTCCAATTACTGGATGGAGTGAACATTGCGTCAAATTATAGGGAGGGGGACCAGTGGCGGATGAAGGATTTGATATTATGGGATGGGGTGATTTGAGGGAGGGCTGCAACTTTAAAAGAAAACAGTTGGCCCCCCAAAAAACGAGGCATTTTCACATGCATATTCATAATTTCTAATAATTTCACAGATTTGGCTGGTGGGGTGGCGGTGGGGGCACCCCCTTCTAAATCTGCGCATGCGGGACTAACCTCCATCACCTCTTCTCCTACGACGATGTGTAACCTGTATGAATCAAATATTTTCTTCCCAATGTATCAAGATATCATTTGTGTAATATTTTGGTAGGCTTCTCTTTTCTGTTGTGGATGGGGAGTGGAGGTGGCCATGGGGGAGTGGGGGTGGCCATGTTGGGAGCTACGGCCATGTGTATTTTTATGGTCACAAGACCTGTTTCATTTTGTATTTATGAGTGTTAATGCAAACCCTTACTGTGCTACCAACAGACAAACCCATATGGCACCTCAATCGGAATACTGATATAGACTATAATCTGAGCTCTAGCACTAAGGAAGGGGAACAACTCTACTGGCATATTTACCGAGATGGTCGCAGGTCACTTGTGCATTAATGGAATGGTAGTTCTTTCTGTTAACATAGTCTCGCTCCTGGTCCTTTGGTGGTGACAATATCCTCAGGTGAGTTCCATCAACAAGTCCTGTCAGACACGGGAAGCCATTCATGTCATAGAACCCAGCCTTTACCTCTTCCTTCGCCCTGGCGTCGGTCGGGAACTTGATGTATTCATCTTTTATGCTGCACAGAGCGTCTGCTACATCGCTAACGGCCCGAGAGACAGTCCCCTTGTTAACTCCAAAAGTATCCCCAATCACCTCCATAAAATTCCCGGACGCAAAATATCTTAACGCGAACAGGATCTGCTGTCTCGGCGTTAGTGCTTGGCTTCTTCTCGTATTCCTCACCAATCGGTTGCCAATGAGGCCCTCTAATCTGTCTAGATTATCGTTTGAAAATCTATACCTTTGACGCATACCATCATCATCCAAAAGCTCAACAGCAACGTTCCGACGGAAAACGCGATCTTTTCGTAAATTCTGCATCGCAATGTTAGCAGCCATTTTGGAAATGGATAACTTTTTTAACCAGTTGCTAACCCACCTAGGATGCAGGGTTAATTTAACCCCAAAAATAACCAGGGTTAAATTTACCCATTTTTTCCAACAACAGTTACCCATATTTTTCTCCATTTTTAACCCAGAAATAAATTTAACCCTGAATTTAACCCAGGTTAAAATTTATCCAGAGTACCAACAACCGGGCCCTGAAAGCTTATTACAGAAAATCGTGACTGTTGCGGTATTTTTTCACTGAGAAAAAGTCATATCCCATTGAATACCATTTATTTATGGTATTCAATATCTATCTAGGCATCCCGCTCAAACTCATCTTAATGTCAATGTTTTCCTCGCTACCCAGTTCTTTCGAAAAGTCAAGTTTCATTTCACTACGCGACACGAAATTCAGTTATATAAATCTAAAACAATAACACGATGCCGAGCAGAAACAATGAGGGCAGAACTAATGTATGACAGATCAATCTGGTGACGTTCAATTTGCATTGGCCAACAGTTACACGCTGGCAATCTCGGGCCAATCGGATGAAACAGGCTCTTGAAAGGCCGCGTTTGGTGTCAGACCGGTCAAAATCAGCCCATTGAACACAATGCAAGATAGGCTATATTTGGAGATCAGTCACAAGTTCCACAACATTCGTTCGCTTAAATACACTTTTATTTTGTGTATTAAACACATTTGTCATTCATTCACACTATGCGTATTTTGAAATAAACACCTGTCAAAACCACATTTCTACCTAACCTCTGCGCTCAGACTCTCCAAAGAAATAATCCTGGCAAACACAGTAAAATACTTACTATTCATGACAACAGACATACTACTTTAACCTCATGTTAGATTTAACAATGAAATAGAAACTAATCTTGGGAAAAACACATGCAAACTAGAAACTTTGGATTCTTTCAAGGAACTATTTCAGCACCCTACGACACGGAAGTTTTTCCTGACTGGTCTGACACCTAAAAAACGATCAGGGTCTTCATGCGCTTTAAATTGATTATGTCCAGGTAAACCTCGTCATCTTCAACGGCTTGAGAAAGGTCAAGACGGTACAGCATAGACGAACTTTTGATTCGCCGTAAAAGTGGAGTTTCTCCAACCTGTTGTGCAAGGCGTAGTATAAATGGTTTGTAAGGAAAATAATCGAGATGAATAGTATGAGGAAGAAAAAAACGCGGGAATGTTGGAAAATGTTTAAAACGTGTAAACATGACGCTTATGAGATTATCACACTTCAAGACATTATGAGCATTTCAATTAGAAATGTCGGTTAATGACCAAGTACACGAAGAAATATATGATTGTTTGATAAGATGGGAAGGGGAAGAAATGTCTTCTACATTCGATGAACTCGATTTTCCTATTTCACAGGCTGAGACTAGGAACGCGACAAAAACACTGTACGTGAATAAAAGATTCATTGATAAATGTTATTTTAAAGAAGATATAGACGTGTTAATCATTCCATTAGAAAAATAGTTATTAAAATTATAGAAAGCAGTGTGTTTCCTAAACAGTAGTTAATAGGTGTTATTATTCCATTGTTAAAGAAAAATCTACCGGATGATGCGAATAACTACCCCGGAATAACATTAATAAGTTGTTTACCACGGTCATTAATGAAAGATTAAAAAAATGGGCTAAAGAAAACCACGGCATATCAGACGCACAAAGCGGATCATGGATCCATGGACGCTGTATATATATTGCATAATTTGTAAAATCAGCAGATTCAAAATAAAAAGAAACTGTATTGCGTATTTGTAGATTTAAAGAAAGCGTTTGACTAAGTATACAGAAATGGACGCCGGTACAAAATGATACGTAACTGGACAGATGGTAAATTGTGATTTTAGATCGATGTAACATGTTGAAAACTTTGTGTACGTCACATCGACTCATTGTCCGAGTTCTTCAAATGTGAAGAACTGAATCTTCAAATGTGAAGAACTGAAGAGGAAATAACTTCACCGTTCTTGTTTTCGTTATTTCTAAATGATCTTGAAACATCGTTACAAGATAATACTTTGTCAGGCATTAATTTGGATCAACTTTCATTGTATTTAATCTTATTTACTGATGATTGTGTATTGTTCAGTGACACCACAGAGGATTACAGTCGCATTTAAATGAACTGGAACAGTAATGCAAGGCGTTGGAATTTAACATCTAATGTGGAGAAAACGAAAATAGTCGTTTTAAAAAAGGCGGACCGTTACCGAAAAATGAGACCTGGACATATATGGGTCAACATGTTGAGTTTGTGAGCAGGTTTAACTCGTTAGGGATAGTATTAGTGGTGGTTCTTTTGTGACAGCAACACACACTTTATCTGGGAAGGCAGTAAAAGCGATGAGTGAATTGATATTTGTAACGAGAAACTTAGTCGTACCGCCAAATAGTATGTTTAATCTCTTTGATTCCTTTGTATCATCCATATTAAATTACGGGTGTGAACTATGGGGATTATCTACAGCCGATAGTATGGAACGAGATCACAGGAAGTTTTTAAAATGAATACTTCACGTAAAAATGTCTACAAACAATTCATCCCTATACAAAGAAACAGGTCGATGTCCTTTGTTAATAGGAAGACAGAATCATAAAGTACTGGTTTAAATTAGCGTGTACTAGAAATGATAATTGTATACTTAATGCTAATTATAACGATAATTTTACCCAGTTTGAGAATACTTTTAAATAACTGGGCACATAAGGTAAAAGTGTTATTGCGTGAACTTGGTTTTGGTGAAGTCCGGTTTTTTCCAACCTCAGTTAATATAAATAGTTTTACTTCATTGCTGAACATGAGACTTAAATGAGATATAGGGTCCTATAGAAACCACAGCGTCCGAACGCAATGGCATCGTAGGTCCGCACTGTACTGCAAACAAGGACCTGAAAAAACAATGAAGGAGACAAAAACAACAGAAAGGGTGGTGAAGACATGTTTACCGACTTGGAACGGTCAGTAGGCAATAAGGCCTACTGGTTAGCTTGAATCGATTTTATATGCGCACAATCCTCGCTATCATCCTGTCTTCAGCACCCAGATAGACAAGACAGTGTAAACAAAACTACATCCCACCAAAAGGAATTCTCTAACAATAAAGTCCACATCCATAGAAACTAACAAAAGAAACACATACTAAAAAATAATAAACATCTCAGGATGTATCTAGAATCGTACATGAGTGAAAACATGAACATGTACACGTCTATGAGACTTTTTAGAGAAATAAAAAAAACGTTTGAAATGTCAAACTATTTAACAAATGTGACAAATAGGAGTCACAGGTATGCAATTACACGAATCCGTCTGTCTTCACACCCGTGTTTCATTGAACAAGGAAGACATATAAACATTGCGATAGAAAGTAGACTTTGTGAGTTGTGCATTAGTGGAGATAAAGAGGAAGAGTACCATTTTATTTTAATCTGTGCTGTTTACAAATAGTTACGAATAAAATGCATTACAGAGTATTACCATAAAAAACCAAGCCTATTTAAATTGATTGGTTTATTAAATTCTACAAACGGGAAGATTGTGAACTATATTACTATTACTCTATATATTATTAAAGCATTAAACAAGAGACAAGACACTATTAATGCAAATTAATACTTCAGTTGTATATGAGTTCCAGCTGAAACCATTTTTACATGGTTATATCACTGTCATTATTGCTATATTGAAAACAGCATTTGCATTGAATATGTATTTTTGTGTATACATATTGTAAACAATGTATGTATTTGACGAATAGTATGTATATATTTGCTAAAGTCTAATAAAGATTTCTGTATTCTGTATTCTGTATAGCTCTTATGGATTTAATTATCTATTTGAATGTATGTTTGGGTCGTATACAGAAATAATAGACTATTAAACCGGCTGGGTATTAAACCGCCCATTTGAGTTATACTGAAATATACTTCATAATACAAAACGAGTTAATATTCAATAAAACGAACGGACAGACAAGTAAACGTAACGTAACCAAGTGCATTAGTATACCATATGTTTGATGCGATATGCGTTATTTTATTTACTTATCTGGATGATACTTCACTACTAAGTGAAGTCTCTTGATAAACCACGAGTTACAATAAGCATGCAGTATCGCATGATGAATCGGCAGGAACAATACAGCTTCAGTATCTCGTGACTTATTGTTTGGAATTAAACATGCATTCTCCCTTGATATATTCGTAGGCACAATAAACATGCTTTTTCGCTTGTATATGATATAGTAATAGGAACAAAACGAACAATCTCGCTTGATAGCTTAATATAAATAGGAACAAACATGTGCAGTATTGTTTGATATATCAATAAAATATATCAATAAAAGTAGACATAAAAGTCGAACAGAAAATTTAGAATTCCAGGACCACAGTCAACCAAAAAAAGAAGCATGGAAACAAAGAATAATTACAAAAAATAAATAAAAGCAGGATATGAAATCACAAACGCAAAATGGTTGACAATAGGGCTATCGCCTTGGAAGGTAAGTGCCGCTGGCTGTCGTCGTGTTATTCAGTCCACACATTGGTGTAAATAATAATTCAACCGAACTTAATATGCGACTTATGTATTGCATGTGAGCACTTCATATGCAACTGAAGCACATAATTAGTGTTTTATCTTGTATTTGTATTGGCAACAGTTATTCTTACACATCGCCTCCAGTCCCTTTCAAATGTTCACATACTAATTAGTAGTCAAATGGACTTCAAAAAAGACACAACTGAAGCTGATTTTTAACAACAAGAAACTATTTGTATTCAACTGGACTTTACACAGATATAATATGATTAAAGTATTTTCGTTTAGGAACGTTAAGTGTTTATGTTATGTGAACATGTGCATGTTCATATACTGACTATTTAAACCTTTCTAAAAGCATATGTATTAAAATAATCTGCTCTTAAGTTAGCATATTTAATGTACATGCTATGCTGTAACACTAACGTAGTCATGTGCAAATAATACAACAGTAGGCATACTATTTATCAAGAATATAAAAAGGAGTATGAGAGTGGACCTTTGGAAACGGCCAAGCACGACACATACGAAATATTGCAGTGACGGTTTGATTGAGACTGTTCAGGCAGTGAAATATGCTAGCTACCGCCCACGCCCTCTAGCCCCGGGTTGAGCAGAACTCAATATTCATCAAAATCAACAGTACATAATTTTAACCATCCCGAAGATGGCAAGCATATGACGGTGGATATAGCAATATTTGTATCTATATTTCATCCCCTGTATCCAGCGGCGTATGGTCCCAGGATCTAATAAAATGGTATGCCCCGAAGAGCGAAATAGACAAAAAGGGATTTAGTTGGGAGCAGCGGTTATGAAGCCTGCGTATCACAAGTAACAGCCAAAAGACTAAATTGAAAAGCAGACAACATATCCTATGAGTGGTTAAACAATACCCAGAGCCTTTTATCGGCCGTAATAGTGGAACCACTGAATCGAAAATTAAGCACGAAAACAAAAGAAATTGAAAATATACCACCGATCACTAAAGATTGTAGATGCTGATTAGCTGAAATACTTCTTCTCGAATTCAAGTCAATGATATTGCAGAAGACTGATTACTTTACACGTCCAAAGTAATTTGTGGTATATAATTATAAGCACCAACCCAAAGTCAGAAATAGCAATGGGGAACTTTTATAGAAAATGAATCATACTTTAATAATAGCAATCTTCTGTTTAATCAGTAGCACTCAAACGGATTCTTCTCGTATTAATAAGAACTAAATAACACCTGTAAAACCTATGTAAACAATTGTATACTCCGTTAGTAGCTGTTACCACTCAAACATCATCTTTATTAGATTGAGCAAGCACTGAAATCCCATGATATAACATATAACATCGACTGATGTGTTGCGTACCAATGTAAACTAACTAGTTGGTAAAGCAACAAACATTTAGCAAACAAACATGTGTACAACCGTAGAATCTTTCAAATATTACGAATGTTCCCGGACCTGTAAGCCCTAAGCAGTTATCCAAAGCTTCATGCGGTATTCAGTTCAAAAAGGTAAGTTCATATGCAGTCGGAAGTACTGCCAGATGCACACCTGTTTACTTCTTCTTAGTATTGTGTGGTTATACTTCATCAGGGAATCAATACAGCGTTTATTTTATATGCAACACAAGTGATACAGATTACCTTGACAGCTGAACACTGTCTATCACACCCGTAATTCAGTAACACTTATCCTTAACGATATCTCATAATTGCTGTAGCTAATAACCCTCTTCAAATAATTGGATAGAAAATAATAAAAGAAAATATTATGTATGTAGCAATAATGAACTATGCAAACAATGCAATAAACTGTTTTTAATAGTACCATAAGTGTGTCAATGACATTTAATTTGCGTGTGGTCATACGATGATTTATACCAACAGTAATACTGCCAAACAACGTTAAGCATCAAATATGTGATGTATTCACGTTCCGCAAAACGCAGGATTGTATCTTGTTTGCTCGGTTTATTTCCATCTCAGGAATTATAATGTCCACTATCTTTAGAGACTTTTCGTTCCGAGTTGTTGTTGATCCATTGTCTAACTCCATAACCTCGTGTATTATCACACTCATGTTCTATCGAGCAGTGTTGCCATGATTGTCAAACAGAAATCCAATAAAGAAAATGCTAATTGCTGTTAAGTAAGTATTATTTACTTTATAATTAGACTTAATTTTGAAATGTTGATAAACATTTCAATAGCGGATTCGCAACATGCAATTATATTTGAAAAGTAATAATTCAATTACAAGAAGCGTGATGTAAATCGTACACCGCGAATACATTAGTACAGTTTCAAGGGATCTTGCGAACATATACATGTACATGTCTTATCTGTGGTTGCTGAGTGACAGTCCTATGTTTTATCTGTGGTTGCTGAGTGACAGTACGATGTTTTATCTGTGGTTGCTGAGTGACAGTACGATGTTTTATCTGTGGTTGCTGAGTGACAGTACGATGTTCTATTTGTGGTTGGCGAGCGACAGTACGATGTTTTATCTGTGGCTGTTGAGTGACAGTACGATGTTTTATCTGCGGCTGTTGAGTGACAGTACGATGTTTTATCTGTGGCTGCTGAGTGACAGTACGATGTTTTATCATTGGTTGCTGAGTGACAGTACGATATTGTATCGTTGTTTGCTGAGTGACAGTACGATGTTTTATCTGTGGCTACTGAGTGCAGTACGATGTTTTATCTGTGGTTGCTGAGTGACAGCACGATGTTTTATCGTTGGTTGCTGAGTGACAGTACGTGTTTTATCTGCGGCTGTTGAGTGACAGTACGATGTTTTATCTGTGGCTGCTGAGTGCAGTCCGATGTTTTATCATTGGTTGCTGAGTGACAGTACGATGTTTTATCATTGGTTGCTGAGTGACAGTACGATGTTTTATCGTTGGTTGCTGAGTGACAGTACGATGTGTTTTCATTGGCCTTCAAATAGCAATTTAGGAAACAAAAGCATGTCATATATAACTGCAAAGATTGGTATCAATCCGATTAAAACTCTTTCTTACAAATAGTATTAATTAGATACTAATGCTCTGAGGTAAATAGGTGAAAGCTATGGTGAAGGCCATTAAATACAGTTATTAATACTAAATAATCAGATGTAAACTTCTGTAAAAGCTTATTTAGTTAAAAAGGTAAAGCAACGCATGATATAATAGTTATTGATAGTAGGGTGGTAACTTTAATGTAACGACTATTTCCTTTTACTAGTTATGTATGCATTGTATATCATAAGCACGTTAACACCCTGCACGTCACTAGCAAGACACTATCAACGTTTACATATTTAAATATAATACGCATATCTTGCATGTATCACTTTGTCTCCACGCTAGCTTTGTTCAGTGATACATGGAGTCAGAAATGTGGCACCCCTATACAACATTGGACAAATATAGATTTTATTAAATCTACCTATAATCTCTATCGTCTTCTTTTTGTCCGTTGGTGCCACGGAGATGTACTAGTATGCTGGAAACATTATGCCAAAAGTTGTGGTTTTAAATTAAGATGGCGCTATGGGGTGTTAGAGGTGTTGCACCTTATATTACGTCTCATGAACAGACTAGATAAAGCAGAGTATGTTACTTTTTGTTCAATGTGTGTGTGTATGCTTGCGTGCGTGTGTCCGTGTTAATGCATGTGTGCGTGTGAGTCGCTTTCAATGGAACCCCTTGCCATATTTAAATACACTTGTCCGATCTGTATGTGTTTATGGTATTTATGTTTATAATCAGGTTTCTAACATGTAACGCTATACATACATCACTGACATGTATTGTTTTTGGGCGTGTGTCAATGTTTTTCTTCTTTTTTTATCAAAATTGTATATTATTCAATTGAAAGAATAGTCAATCACGTTTACGTACTTCTTTCGAATACCGATAAAGAAACGCAGCCAAATGAATGCATATTTTTTAATATAAAATGTTTTCATTTTCGTCATATTTCATAAGCTGTCTTAATTTGATTTTAACACCCGTCGTCCTAGTATTTTGTCAAAGTTTGCAAGTCATTATTAATAATTATGTAAGTAGTTCAAATCCAATTGGTTTAGTATGTTATTAAATGTTGCATATTATTTTCAACAGTAATACATATAATATATTTAAACCTATTTTAGAATAGCGAAGGTCATTTTAAACTTTAACCTGAATTCATTGTTAGCATCAACATGATGATACGTGATAATCTGAATTTAATAAACCGAGTTGAGTATTTTAATGCTTGATAACAATCTCTTTAAAATATCAGACTAATATAACAGACAAGCTAACGACATCTAGGATGAAAGCATAATTTGCTGTTCAACATTATTAGGCAATCGATTTTTAACTGATTAATCAATAAGTATGTCTAAACTGATAATTGTCTTCAAAGGTAATACTGCAGATACATATTTGGTCCCCCAAACAATAAATATCACACGAACGATAAAAACCTATATTTCAATTTTATCAGCTGAAACATGCATGTTTGTGTGCTCTAGTATTTGCCATAAGAAATATGTAAATGTTATATTTACTTCTAGAAAGCACGAGCGAGGCATCCTCTGTCTCAGACAATTGTACTAGTCGTTTATCATGCAAAGCAGCTTTAAGCATTGCAAATGTTTAATGCCAAATGTCTCCAAACTGTGTTCGAGTTGGAATGATAATTTCATTACCCGACAATTGTGATTGAGTTTTTGGGCAACAGTTTAAACTCTGTATATGAATATCTTCATGGTGAACAGGATTTTTCCAGCTTTTAAATGTTGTATCGTAAACTAATTATTGCAAATTTAGTTTGAAGAATTCAAACTTGAAATCATCCGCCCACACACATACTCAAAGGTTTAAACGTCCAGCAGGAAATCTAGCAAATCTGGGACCACGTCAACCACAACCAAGCCCTGAAACAAAGATAGATACAACAGTCGAACATGAAATGTAGCATTCAACGATCACAGTCACCGAAAACACGCATGGAAACAAACAGTTACAAGGATAAATAAAAGGCTAGGTATATGACATCACAACAGTTACAAAGATAAAAAAATAGGCAAGTATGTGACAAAATAAACATCACAGGGTTGATATAGGGCCACCACCTTGGAACGTGCAGTGGAGAAATGGCAGCTGGGGGTTTAACCAGGTACTAGGGTGCAACTAAAAGCAGGTATACAATTCGAACAGGATATGTAGCCTATTAAGACAAAACAAATGTTAATGTTGCAATGTTAGTAAGAAGCCAGCCATATGACATTACAATCATAAACCGGTTGACAATACCCTACTGTCACCCCAATAAAACGGGACCGTTTAAATATAAAAATCCCCGCCAGGTGTGGAAAGTGTCTGATACAGAAAAACTAAACAATCAAAAAGGAGATTCAGGTCATACAACGAGTCAACATTGAAGGCATTAGCATCAAGTCATGAAAACAATAATTATATCCAAAATAAGTCCAAAGTTAAAAGTTAAAAGTTAAAAGCCAACACTACGTGGTCCGAGTGTTAATTTTCATACCCCATTCAACCTCATCTCAAGAACCGAAAACGGGGTATGCTGGGGTATGAAAAAAAACTTGTTTTCGGCTTAAATGTCTGCATATTGTCAAATTAAAACATTTTATAGGTAATTTTAAACAGGTTATCGCATTTTTTCAGTAAAACAATATTTAAACGTGTTTTATTGTCGAAATATCCTTTATAAAATCCTGCTTATATAGGCTTTCCCATTGCTTAATGCAACTAAGGCGGGACCACGTAATGACATACAGGCACATAACATGAGTCAAACTATAAACTAATGACGTCATGGAAGAATAATTGTTGTAAATTTATTGAGTTTCGATCATTATATGAGGTATTTAATAGAGTTTTTGAGATACGAGAAATATCTCCGAGGTAGAAAAATGGCCCCGATATAAGAACGAGTGCGGAGCACGATTTCTTATATATCAGGAGCCATTTCTCTACTGAAGGAGATATTTTCAGTATCGGTATTCCCTAGTGGCGGAAAAGGCCGAGCAATGTTCCGTACTGCGAAATATCTCCCACTGGGAGATTTCGCAGTTGAGCTAACGAGTAGGTACCACGCATTTCCTATACAAATCACAGACAACTATGTAAATTATATTTGTATTAACACTATTGTTGATAATGTGCATGAGACGACAGTCATAAAATAACCATATCCTCAACTCTAAAGATGCGAAACAAATAAAGCAGTGTTGTTCTGTACGAAGTAAATTATCGAAACGAAAATTAGAATAAAAGCCTCTGGTGTATGGTATATTTGCCTTAATTTGTATCTTAAAACTCCGTTAACATTTATCTCTAAAGTAGACTGACGCTGATGTGTAGGTCTCTGTCAGAGAGATCCTCCTCCTAAGGAAATTTGTGTTTCCCTGCCAGGCCAAGTTATATACAAACTATGTAGTTGTGCTAATTTATTTCCGGTCAGCATGGTCAGTAGAACAAATGATTTTATTTTTCCTAAACACATAAATCACTTTAAAATGTGTACTTCCAGGCATTTGTCTATTGCTTGCATGATAATATTAATTACATGTGAAACGATTAAATCACTGGACATATATTATGCAGTAAAGTAGACAAAGCCAGAATACAAAAGTCCTAATGTTGTATTTTCATATGTCCCGTTTGGAAAGGTATGTGTATTTTTAACATATTAATTTTCTAGGGCATTATTCATGTCATATATTCTGTCATACAGTGTTTCATTCATGATATGTCCGTGGACTTAACCAACACAACAAGTTTCCAGTGAAACAGATTAATGACTTAGATGCCTAAGGAAAGAGGTTGAACAAAACTGGACGGGAAAAAAAGAAAACAAGCAATACCAATATAAATAAGGGTAGAAAAGGACAGTCCTAATATTTATTGTTCGTTTGTCTCGACTGTGAGTTACTATTATCATGCACGATGCAATATGCAATATATTATTATATACTTTCCAGTGAAATAATGGATTTATGATTAAAATAAAACCGTATATGTTCATTGTTTATATATCACATGTGAAAATATAATATATTATATTTTCACTCAAAATGACGTCATGCAACTCTTGGCGTTGTTTACGTTGTTGACGTTATT
>JAWPHD010021011.1:0-29633 GCA_037043455.1 Cyrtodaria siliqua | reverse complement strand
CATTATACATTCATAGCGGGAAAAGGGTTAAATGTGTTCTCGGAACTTGTCATTCACAGTATTGCAAAGATGATATAACAAGTGTTATCAGAAGTATTTGTTAAATACAATACAAGGCAATCTTATTATTTTGTAAAGCTCGCGGCGTCTCTTTAGTTTGTATTTCCCCGACATATAATACATTTGCACTCACTAATAGGTATACAACACATAATACATGTGCACTCACTAATAGGTACACGACATCTAATACATTTGCACTCACTAATAGGTATAAGACATATAATACATTTGCACTCACTAATAGTTATACGACATATAATACATTTGCACTCTTTAATAGGTATGCGACATAATACATGTACACTCAATAATAGGTATGCGACATATAATACATGTGCACTCACTAATAGGTATACAACATATAATACATTTGCACTCACTAATAAGTTTATACGACATATAATACATTCGCACTCACTAATACGTATGCGACATATATAAATGTGCACTCACTAATAGGTATGCGACATATACTACATGTGCACTCACTAATAGGTATACAACATATAATACATTTACACTCACTAATACTTGTATACGACATATACTACATGTGCACTCACTAATAGCTATACAACATCTAATACATTTGCACTCACTAATAATTTTATACGACATATAATACATTTGCACTCACTAATAGGTATACGACATATAATACATTTGCACTCACTAATAGGTATACGACAACTAATACATTTGCACTCACTACTAATTTTATGCGACATATAATATACTTGCACTCACTAATAGGTATACCACATATACATGTGCACTCACTAATAGGTATGCGACATAATACATGTGCACTCACTTATAGGTATACCGCATATAATACATTTGTACTCGCTAATAGGTATACGACATATACATTTTCACTCACTAATAGGTATACAACACAATTAACTTGCACTCACTTATAATTTTATGCGACATATAATACATTTGCACTTACTAATAGGTATACGACATATAATGCATTTGTACTCACTAATAATTTTATGCGACATATAATACATTTGCACTCACTAGTAGGTATACCAGTATATATAATACATTTGCACTCACTAGTAGGTATACCAGTATATATAATACATTTGCACTCATTAATATATATACCACATATAATACATTGCACTTACTAATAAGACAGTTGTATATGTTTACTGTTACGGGTAAAATGTAGCAAGAAAGGAAGTGCATAATGCACAACCAGCAACAACAATTTTTAAAATATAATCTACGAATTTATTCAAATAGTACAATGAAAGATATTCACTTAAGGAGGTTGGCTGGGAAAGGACGTAGTGATGAGATTTTTTTTAAATTCATATTTAAAGCTTCTTTGGTATAATTTAGATTCAAAATTATCATAAAAAGGCTAGGTCACCACACTTTTTTTCCCACTAGACATCATTGAAGAAGGCACATATTTCTAACTTCAAAATTTTACTAAAAAGAGGAAAAATATAGTCATTGAACATTTTCACAATTGTTTTTATAACATTACGTTTATTGAAAAACAACAATTGATTTTCGATTTCATATATACATATCTTTCAAATCATACAAAAACAGTTGTAATGCTCATTCGTCTTTTTACTTTAAAAAGCAAACATATATGGACCGTACCCCACCCACTTTTGTTTTTACCGAAAAATTAATTCAAGATAAACAATTATGTTCTAATGATCAACTTTTTTTAAGACTTGTATATGTCAAGGTCCTATGACATTTCTTTCAAAACAAGTAAAAAAATATATAGGTCACCAGGCTTCTAATGATTTTTTTATTAAAAATTCTTTAAATTACACCCATTTTGGAATAATTTTGACATTTTCAATGTAAAATACTGTACACACAATATTGACTTGGAGATCGAGAATAAAATTAGCTCAATATCTACTTTTATATATGTATTCCACTACTGAAAAACAAAAATCTGATTTATTCTATAGCAAAAGGATAAATTATACTCAGAGCTACCCATACCCCCTATTTTGTTGACAACAAAAAATGATCACAAATGACGGAAAAAATATGAAAAAAAACCAAACTGTTTAAAATTTGGTATGTTACCATCTTAAAACCTACATTATATCCATATCTACTAGAATGAAAAAAATGAAACAATTCTGTTGTCAAATAAAACTATGATTTAAAAAATAAAATGTTTAGACTTGAAGATGTCAAAACTTGCCCAGCCAACATCCTTAACAGAATACATCCAGTATTTCTTTAAAATCCGATTTTAGAAGTCCAAATAAATATTGGCAAGTGTCCCTTTAATCTAAATGTTCAAGTGTTCCTTTAATGCAAGTTTAGTTTTTGTCTTTACTGGTTTAATTATTCACAAATGTCCAAATAATCCAATGTCACTTTTAGTATAGATGAGTACATTAATTTTTATCAGCTCACAATATATATTTTAATAAAAAGCATCCAATATTTTTCACAATGTTTCTTTTAACTTTATACTGACTCTGAAGAAAATGCTCAATCCAAATACTGAACAAATAACAAACCCAAATGACGTTATACTGTCATAGAACGTCATAGAAAATCATAGAATCTTTAGGATAAGCATGTTATGTGAATAATCTTGAATGCACAATATGACAATTATAGCTAGGGACCAAAATGGTCGGATGTGGACAGAGTGGACAAAATCACCCAACTTTCTGTGATAGCAGTTGGTAGTTCAACTCGGAAAGGGTCCCCAAGGTCACAGGTCATTCTGTTACTATTTTTAGCACAAAATGGCCGCCATCCAAATGTTTCAATACAGCAATGTATTCTTAATTATGGCTTAACCCAAAGAAGATTTACACAGAAATATCTTATTTTGTTTTTGGCTTAGATGTAAGCTCCCCTATAATATATTAAATGTCCCCCCTCCCACCATGTTAACTATTTTTAGTTCATTGCAAAATGGCCGCCATCCAAATGCTTAAATATAGCAATATATTCTTAATTATGGCTAACTAAAAAAAACATTTACACAGAAGTGTTTTATTTTTTGCTTAGATTTAAGCTGCTTTGTAATATAATAAATGTACCCCTCCCATCACCCCATCCCACCGATGTTACTATGTTTATCATATTTCAAAATGGCCACCATCCAAATGCTTAAAGATAGCAATATTTTCTTAATTATGGCTTAACCCAAAGACACACGGATATGTTTTACTTTATTTTTGGTTTAGATGTAGTTTCTCTATAATATATTAAATATTTTGTTTTGTTTTGTTTAGGTTAAGACTACTATTTAACATATTAAAAGTCATTCTTCCAGATTGCATTATGATACACATGTGATGTTAGTATTCACCCACATATTTACAGAACATAGGACAGCTGGATTCAAGTTGCCCACATCCATACAGTCTCATACAGGCCATAATATGTAACACGTAATAGTGTTCAGAACATAGAGGAAGGTGGCTCGAATTACCCACACCCATATAGATACAGGCCATTACCTTTCATGTTACATGTACGGATATACACCATGTATTGTACGGAACACAGAAGCAGTGTCTTCAAGTCACACAAACAGCCATACATGTGAATACCTACGTATTGCACGAAACATAGATGCATAGAGCTTCAAGTTGCCCATACCTACGTATGGTACAGAACGTAGAGACAGTGTGCTTCAAGTTACCCACACTCCTTCAAATACTGGCCATACCTGTATATTCACAAGAAAGTATATACCCACATATTGTTCAAAGGAACATGGTGACAGTAAGCTTCAAGTTGCCCTAATTCAAACAGATACAGTTAACACATATGCATATACCCACATAATGTACGAAACAAAGAGGCAGTGGGCTTCAAGTTGCCCACACACAAACAGATACACGCCATACGTGCCATGTTAACAACTATAAAGAACTTAGATGCAGAAGGCTTCAAGTTGCGCACACACACGTATTGTACAGAACGTAGAGGATGCGGGCTTCAAGCTAGCCACACACGTACAGATACAGGTCATACCTGTCATGTTACACGTAAGTATAGAGCCACATATTGTACGGAACATAGATGCAGAAGGCTTCAAGCTGCCCACACCCAAACAGATACAGACCATACATGTTAATATGTTACACTTAAGTATACATTCACATATTGTACAGAACCAAGTGGAAGCGGGCTCCAACCTAACTACACTTATACAGATACATGTCATTCTAGTCGTGTTACTCTTAAGTATATACCCACATATTGTAAAGAACATACATCTAGATACAAAAGGCTTCACGTTGCCCACACTCATACAGATACATGCCTTTCCTATCATGTTACATGTAAGATCATAACCCCATGTTGGATACAATACTGAGACAGTGGACTTCAAGTTACCCACACGTAGACATATATACAGACCATACATTCCAGTCCTGTCAGATTACATGTAAGCCTACACCCAAGTATTATATGAAACATAGAGTCAGAATACTCATACAAATCAAGTGTCAGAAGGCTTTAAGCTACTAACACTCAAAATGATAAAGGCCATACCATACACGTAAAGATACACCCACATATTGTACAGACGAACATATAGATTCAAAAGGCTTCAAGTGGCTCACACTCATACACATACAGGCCATACCTGTAATGTTACAAGTAAGACCATACCCACATATTGTACAGACGAACATATATAATTAGAAGGCTTCAAGTAGCTCACATTCACGCAGGTTTTTTTCCTCTTTTTTTTGCAATATACCCACATGTATCCATTTTTTTTTTATATTTATTTATATAATTATTTATTTATTTATTTATTTATTTATTTATTTATTGATTGATTGATTGATTGATTGATTGATTGATTGATTGATTGATTGATTTATTGATTTATTGATTTATTTTTTATTTATATTTATTTATTTATATTTATTTATTCATTTATTTACATGAAAGGTATCATTACATCGAGTGTGATATAGGAAATTAGGGTTATTCTGACATTTCATAATAATTAATGTTTATTACAGAAATCAACATTGTTAGTTATTTTTTTACCCTAAAAATACACTTAGGGATTCACGAACCTTTGGGAACCCTTTTAAAAACAAGAAGTAATGTATAAAATAGTATTATACCTAATATGGTAAATGAAAATAAGCGATAAGCTAAACACATTTTTATTGAACTATTCCAGAAATCTGCAGTGTTAGTACTTTATTTTTACTCTTTTCCCCATTTTTTGACAAAAGATCCATATTTATCCCTTCATTTATTTATTATTTCATTGACATATATCAATGCACTTAAATGGGTAAATAAAATAATGAGTAAGCATTTAAAATATATTTTTATTGAATTATTCCAGAAATCAGCCGTTTTAGTCATTTTTCCAACATTTTGACCCTTAAAAGAAATACATTTAGGGATTCGCGAACCTTTGTGGACCCTTTTAAAAATAAGCCGAAATGTATATTGTAGTATTATACCTATTATGGTACAAGAAAATAAGAGATACGTTAAAGAAATATTATTTTATTGAACTATTCAATAAATCAGCGGTTTAAGTGTTGTTTTTACTCTTTTTTTCCATATTTGTTGCCAAAATACCCATATATATTTATTATTTCATATAAATATATCATTACAGTTAAATGGGTAAATAAAATAATGAATAGCATTTACAATATATGTTCATCAAATTATTCCAGATATCAGCAGTGTTGTCGTTCCAACATTTTGACCCAAAAAAACAATACATTTAGGGATTCTCGAACCTTTGGGGACCATTTTAAAAATAAAATGAAATGTATAAAATATCATTATACCTAATATGGTAAAAGAAAATCAGAGATATGCTAAAGAAATATATTTTTTTATTAAAATATTCCAGAAATTAGCAGTTTTAGTCATTTTTTACTCTTTTCTTTCATATTTTTTTGCCAAAAGACATAGAGATTATTTAACTGCTGGGATCGATTATTGGGTAATCCTTCACTTGATGGTAGACGTGCTATGTTTTTTCACTCACTCGCATGCACTCGTTCGTGAAAA
The DNA here is from genome assembly GCA_037043455.1 of Cyrtodaria siliqua. NCBI lineage: Eukaryota > Metazoa > Mollusca > Bivalvia > Adapedonta > Hiatellidae > Cyrtodaria > Cyrtodaria siliqua. The sequence goes on along the minus strand of JAWPHD010021011.1, from coordinate 23,537 downwards.
GAACCACACGTCTACCACTCGTGAAGGATTTCCCTATAATCGATCCCAGCAGTTAAATAATCTATTTATTACATTTTAAATTACGTTTTTGCAAACAAATATGTTATCGGCGAATGACGTCGACGTCAGCAACACGTTATTGACGTCACGACTCAACGTAGCAACGTTCGTTATTAATGTGTTCTGAGTTAGCAACGTTAGTTATTATTGTGTTCTGAGTTAGTTATTAATATTTAGCGATTATGAATATTCTTGCACTGAGAAATCCCGATCTTTCACGGAAATGCAATAAACATATTTATCCCTTTATGTATTTATTATTTCATAGGAATATATCATTACACTCAAATGGGTAAATAAAATAATGAATAAACATTTAAAATATATTTTTATTGAATTATTCCAGAAATCAGTAGTTTTTGTTATTTTTCCAACTTTTTGACCCCAAAAAATACATTTAGGGATTCATGAACCTTTGGGGACCCTTTTAAAAATATGGAGAAATATAAAATACACATTTGAGGAAAGTTTTGTGCCTTCGTCCGGCGTGTCTAGATTGGGTCCTGAAACCTGGGTTTTGGTCCCTTATCATTATGGCAACTGTCTTGTTTACCCATCCAGTAACTTCAATATATTACTAACTGTAAATGAATAGCCTTGGATGACACAAACAATAACATGTTTACATCATTTTTAAAAATAAAAATACACATTCCCACGTTTTTAACAACTTGCATACATATATATATATTTCACAAACACTGGATCCAGAAAGGATACTAAATGATAGAGTACTTTTGTTAAAATACAATGTGGGACATTATCATTTACAGCGCTATAATCAAATAATAATAAAAAAAAACTTCTTGTGTATACTAGCTGAAATAGATACTCGAGCTTTACGCCTTCTTCAGGAGTACAAAGTACAGAGTACAAAGACATACTACATTTACAAGAAAATCATCTAAACAACGATTGCAATGAAAACACATCTAGGAAAAAATGTACAAATGATCATAAAGATATGATTAAAATGTTCTGATATTGGAAGAGAATGCCCGCATTACAATACATGACATATTCATAGAGTTGATTATTCAAAAACTTGACATATATTTTAGTACTTTGCCACCACTTCAAATCCCGCTAGAGGAAGAGGGGTAGGACTCTGAAAAATGCCATATTAAGCCTTGTGAACACTCTAGCACCTTCATTTATTATTTGATCTTTACCAAACTTTTACAGATTGTTAATATCAATAAAAGCTCGGACAAATTTGAAAACCAACTAGATCGAACTATTAACAGCGGTGTTATTGCCCTTGATTTAGTTAAAATTGCTATATTTTGCCTCGTTGAGACGATAGGGCTTTCATCTTTCATCCAATATTTAACAAACTTTACCAGCTTGTTTATAGAAATGAAATCTCAGACAAGTTAGAAAACCAGCCAGTTCGAACTAGTAACAGCGGAGTTATGGCCCTTGATTTAGTTAAAAATGCTATATTTTGCTTCGTTAATTCGATAGGGCCTTCATCTTTTATCCGATCTTTACGAACCTTAACCATATTGTTTATATTAATGACAGCTCGGACAAGTTCGAAAACCAGCCAGATCGGACCAGTAACAGTGGAGTTATTGCCCTGGATTTAGTTAAAAATCCTATATTTTGCCTCGTTAAGATGATAGGGCCTTCATCTTTCATCCGATCTTTACGAAACTTTACCAGATTTTAATATCAATGAAAGCTCGGACAAGTTCGAAAACCAGCAAGATTGGACCATTTACTTCGGAGTCATGGCCCTTGAATTTCTGAAATATGCTATAACTTGGCCTCATTAAGACGAAAGGGCCTTCATTTGGCCAGATTTCATTGAAACTTTGCAGGGATGATCAGGACCAAGCCTAGTTGTACATAGTCACTGTGTTCCAGTTGAATGATTTTGGCGGAGTTATAGTTCTCTAAAGGTTTTAATACGCAAACTTTGTTCTGACTAGTTCTCCTGAACCCCTGGCCGGATTAAACGAAACTTTTTAGGGATGATTTCATATCTAGTTGTGCAAATCATCGCCGTGTTCCGGTTGAATGATTTTTGGCGGAGTTATGACCCTTTAAAGGTTTTAATACACAAACTTTGTCTGATCTACTTCTCCTGAACCCTTCGCCAGATTTCAATGAAACTTTAGCAGGGATGATCAGCACCAGGCCTAGTTGTGCATGTCATTGTCGCATTCCAGTTTACAGATATCTGAGTTAACAGATTTTATGGCCCTTTAAAGGATTTTGATAACACACATTTTCCCCCTTCTAGTTCTCCTGAACCCCTGGCTGGATATAGACGAAACTTGACAAGGATGATCAGTATCAAGCCTAGTTGTGCATATCATCGCCATATTTCGGTATGAATGGTTTTTGGCAGAGTTATGGCCGTTTAAATGTTTTAATACACAAACTTTGTCTAGATTAGTCTCTTCTGAACTCTTTGCCAGATTTCAGCGAATCTTGGAAGGGGAATGATCAGTACTATCTAAGCCTAGTTACACTTTCATTGCCATGTTCTGGTTGAATGAATTTTGGCAGAGTTATGAGTCCTTAAAGGACAATGTCCGTAACTTTTCGCTTATAAAACACACACTAATTATGTTCGCAAATACTACACACCAACATTATTGAATATTTACTAATTAAAAAGCAAGATTGTTTGATGGAGTTTTATGGCGGTACAAAAAAAAGGAAACCGCTTCGGGCGTTTGAACTCGCAGCCCAAACTAAAATTACACCCGCGGTAATAATAGTGAGCGTGAGCGTAAAGTAAGTCGACATCGCTGAGCTAACCTGGCCTATACAAATAACGCAAATACATACTATGGTGAAAACCTATTGCGCTAATGGAAGTCACGTGATCGCAGAAAGGCTAAATATAGGTGGGTCCCACTTTATTTAAAGCTTTTTTTTTTTTCAAACTCACGAATGTATTACTACATACTTCTTAGGGTCTATGCTCATGTTTTCATGTATACATTTCACTGAATAAAAAGTCAGACGGTTATTTTGGTTATGCTCAATATCTGGTTACTTACGGAAAGCTGTCCATTAAAGGTTTTAATACACTAACTTTGTCTAGACTAGTTCTCCCTGAACCTCTGGCTGGATTTCAACGAAACTGTGCGGGGATGATCAGTACCGTATAATTTGCGTATATCATTACCATGTTCCGGCTGAATGATTTTTGAAAGACGTATGGCCCCTTATACATAAACTTTATCTTGAGCCAGTAGAAGGCAGCTGACACAGGCTCGTGTTCGCTGTAATTGTAGTTTTCTGAAGTGAACATATTTTCACTTTATTTAGTATTTGATCCTTAACCAACACTTGCACAGATTGTTAATATCAATCAAGGCTCGGACAAGTTAAAAACCAGCTATAGTCGGACAGAGAACACCGGAGTTATGTGCCCTTGAATTATTGAAAATGCAATTTCCAGCCTTGTGAACACTCTAGCGCCTTCATTTTGTAGTCGTTGCATCTTTGCATGGACTGATGTTTGATATCGATGAAAGCGACGATTTAAAAACACAGCAAGATTGAACCGAGTAACACCGGAGTTATGGTTTATTGTCATCTACCAATTTAGTTCAAATGTGTTCATGGGTCACATTTGGTCCCAACCATGGGAGTCACAGTTTTTACATAGACATGATATAGGGAAAAACTTAAACAACTCTTCTTCTTGAAACTACAAGGGTCAAAGGTTAATGTTTTTTATTTACAATCAGCTTATGTCCTCTATCAAAGTTGTTTGAATAGGTGACCATGGTGTCAAATTTGGCCCCTTCCCATGGGGTCACATGTTTTACATAGAGTTTATCAAAGGGAAAAACTTTAAAAACAAGTCTTCTCTTGAAAACTACAAGAGCCTAGATGTTTAAATATGTATGTATTTACCATCAGCTTATGGTCCTCTACCAAGTCTGTTCATAAGGTTTATCCCCGGGGTCACATGTTTTATATAGACTTATATAGGGACAAACTTAAAGCACCTTCTTCTCTGAAATTACAAGAGCCAACGGTTTAATATTTTGTATTTACACTCAGCTTATGGTCTTCTACCAAGTTTGTTCAAATGGTGACCCTGGTTTCAAATTTGGCTCCAACCCGGGGTCACATGTGAAATTGATTTGTTTAAAGCCAGCCAAACTTGAGCCAAATACATCCCTCCCCATATCTTGGTAATTGAAGACAGTTTATATAAAACTAGATTCATATTGCCATATCTGACACACAATCCTTCTATCCCACCCACCCCACCCCACCCCACCATGGACACCATATAGCAAGTAGAGCAATACATGCCCTCTTGGGCCTCTTGCTTATCTTGCTAATTCAAGGTCTTCATCATGACACCGCGTATGCAAACGTGGAAAAGTGGCCCATCGTAAATGGAGTGTTTGCTATAGAATTTGCAGCAACTCTGCAGTTCTGCAGGTTAGAAGGTTTGAGGCCCATTCTCCATATTTTATCTTGATGTAAATGGAGGATGAGCCTGGCATGTTCATACCTGTTAAGCGCCATATAACATTTCATGTGTTGGTGCGCCGTAAAATCGAATTCAATTCAATTAAATTTAGTATTTTGTTTTATACATTTGCTTTTTAGTTTAAATATTATTTCATAGAAATGAATGTATAATATTCCAGTGCATGTGTCATAAGCCAAACGAATATGTGTTTATATTTGGTAATATTTAAGGATTGAATTCGACACTTTGATCGTTCTACGTGCTTTACAAAGCATTAGGCTAGTTTAAAGTGCGTGAAGCCCTTTATTTACATAACGTTTTATTCTGTCTGCTTTTCAGATTTTAAAATACGTTGTATGTGTTCTAAAAATAGTTTCTTAAAACAATAAAATAAATGAGACATTGCCAACGTTGCACGTTTATCTTTTATAGAAAATTACTGCAGTTAGCAAGTGCAAATCGAGACTTACTGTGTCAGCCAAAGAAACGTTATTATTGAGAGTTCAGAAAAACTTTGATAAACAAAGAAGAAATGGTCATTTGCAGGTTCTGTTGAAACGGATACAGACGATGCCATTTTGAGAGTTATGGCATTATAGTGCTAAATTCAGTCAAAGGCGTCCAGGAACCATCTTAACGCAGCAAGTAAACACACTGCATATCCAATCCTTCCTTTCGCAATGTCATATTTATTTGCCGAGAAAACTTTCGTTATTTCTTTGAATCGAGCATCTTCCAGACAAATTCGTGGAACGTAATTTCCCTCATCATCGTAAACAATTTCAAACTCTCCGTCGAACAGAAGCGTGTCCATTTCTTTGTAATACACGATAGCACTATTCGCGTAGAAGTCAAACTCGTTAGATTTCAATTGAACCTGTTGGCAGAAAAACGTTTTCGTAATCATTATGTATTCAATAAAGTTTGCAGTGATAAAGACAAACTCCAAGTTCGGAACAGTCCTATTTTTTAACAGGAATTGAGGGACGATTTCTTCTTCTATGTTTGCTGCCCATAATGGAATCATTTTGTCAACTCTGGTTACTAGTGTCTGATATTCAGCCACTTTTGGAACAAGCTCTATAACGGTATCGTTTAAAGTTATTGTCCATAGCTTTGGAATGTGTTGTTTCATAGATTCAATTATTTTTTGGGGCGAGTCATTTAATAAGGTACATGCCATCAGTACAACGAACTCATTTATTATAGAGCTGTCTGTTTTGAGATTGTAAAACATCCGATCAACTCGCCACTTTTTTGGCCATCGTGATTTTAAATATGACATTGCGATTTCCATATTCCTATCATTTGTTATTCGGCTGCTATCAATAGCAAACTGTTCTATAAACGAAGAAAGACGAATTTGTGCTTCTGGGAAAAGTTGTAGGTATACTGCAATTGTTTGGTCGTACCAGGTGTCGCTTGGATATTCACATGCTCCATCTTGGAATCGAAATTGCCCGGATGGACATTGCAGAATTCGGCAGTTGGTTTTATTCTGGATGTGATAAACAAAAACTAATTTAGCAAAGTGGAGCATATTCAATATATTAGCAGACTATCTCCAAATATTGTAACCCATTGACTAAAACTTAAATTAGTACCGATTTTAAAAAGACATATTCTTAAAATCCTGCAGTGACCATCACAGCGCACCAGTTGCCATGACGACGGCATTTTTAGACATATTTCTGAATTCCTATTTAGACAGTTATACATGTAAATGTGTCAGTTGATCATGTTATTATTTAAATATGCTGCATTTGATTATAAAACATAAACTCATAAACAAAAACATTAGTGGCGTAGAAACTAAGATATCCTTAGCTGGTCTAACAGAAGAAAAAATAAATAATGAATTAATTGGTTAACTTCTGTAAATCGATATATAATAATAATAATAATAATAATAATAAAGACTTTATTTAACGAGAGACCTCATTTGAAACTAGTCAATCTTCCATGAGGCCCTCAACAATATATATTATACAATATTTACAAAGAAATGTAAGACACATTTAAACTGAACTGTAATATATTCCTACAGTAACGGAAATATGTCCAAACTGAGTTGAAACTTGAGGTATTAAATACGTCATAAATAAAGAATATGTTCTGTTCTGTTTGTGCAAGTGATTGTTTGCGTGATAGTTGTAAGCAAGTAACTTATTTATTATAGTGACGTGTGTAAACAAATATATAGTTACATACTATTTATAATCAAATGATTAATACACCCGGTCCTACGGGCCTATAAGTTACCTATGAAATCAACAAAAAGTGACTATATTAACAAATGTAAATGTATATGTCATGGTTGTAAACTTATGTCATGTTTGTAAACTTATGTACGTATTAATCATTATGATAAAAAACATATTGACCATTTTACCTAGAAACGTATTTTTTGGTGAAGAATACAAGTACATTGGTAATACGGACCGTCAGTAAAGTGTTTTCAATTACTGGGACTGCGTGTCTTGTAGTTTGACTGTCAGTGAAGTGTTTTCATTTACTGGGTTAAAACTTGTCTTCACTCAACAATGGGTATCTATGTTATTGTTTATTTGCTGCCGGAACAGCAGCGACTCGTAATTGCACATGGTAAGGTAGCAATGAATAGTTTCTTTGAGTTTTTCACTCTGATAACGCAATCATGGTAGCAGTGAACAGTTTATCTGTATAGTAATGTACGCTGACGCACATGCATTTCTTACATGTGTGAACAATTGTATTTCTGTGCTGATGTGTAATTCTAGAATTTCGTGCTACAAAGGTGAATATGCAATCAATAAAATATGTAACGCATGTCAAGGATTTGACCAGAACGAAGCGAGGTCGTCCACCTTGATTTAAACTGTTTGGTAGGAAGATCTGATGGTATAATTTATAATAAGTTGGAAAGAAAGTGTCTGGTAAGAAAAAACGGTCGTGGCATGTTTACGTATTCGTGACACCATTTTTATGCCTCTGAAAGGGTTACAGGGGCATATACTAATCGCACCATCCGTCCGTCCGTCCGTCAATCCGCTGTTCTTGTCCGAACTGTACCTTCAAAACCTCTGCATGGATTTTTAATTAACTTGGCACAAGTGATCACCCTAACAAGACGATGTGTCGCGCGAATAACCCAGGACCGTACCTCAAATGTCAAGGTCACACTTGCAGTTCATACTTCAAAACAGGTACACATTTTCGTGTCCGGACCGTAACGTCACAACCACTGCAGGGATTTTTAAATAACTTGGCACAAGTGATCACTATAACAAGACGATGTGTCGAGCGCAAAACCCAGGTCCGTACGTAAAAGGTCAAGGTCACACTTGCAGTTCATAGGTCAAAAACAGGTACTTAATTTCGTGTCCGGACCGTAACGTCACAACCCTTTTAAATAACTTGGCACAAGTTATCACCATAACAAGACGATGTGTCGCGCACAAAACCCAGGTCTTCAAGGTCAAGGTCACACTTGGAGGTCAAATGTCAAATCGTGTCCGGTAAATAACTCTGGCATTCATGGACGGATTTTCAAATAACTTGGCACAAGTGCTCACCACAACAAGACGATGTGTCGCGCATAACATCCAGGTATGTGACCCCAAGGTCAAGGTCACACTTAGAGGTCAAATGTCAAATCGTGTCCGGTCAATAACTTTGCATGCCTGGACGGATTTTCAAATAACTAGGCACAAGTGCTCACCACAACCAAACGACGTGTCGAGCACAAAATCCAGGTCCGTGGCTCCAAGGTCAAGGTCATACTTAGAGGCCAAAGGTCACTTCGGGAGCATTTGTCACTTACAGTGATATTTCTTGTTTAAAAAAATATCAATATTGTTTTAACACACGTGACTTCATCTGTTATTATGTTAAACTTTGTTCCCAGTTCCTACCCAGATATAATGCTCTCGGCAGCTATTTTACGCTCAAAACCTTGCTTGTTTAACGTCTGTGGTAGACAAACTAAGTTAAAGTAGTCGGCAGTCTGAATTGCAACTATTAATAACTATTAAAGATCCGTGGTGGATTAATAGGCATGTATATATGTACTAATATTCACATTATATAAGTACTCGTACACAACACTATATATTTTACTTTTTAAATTATTTTCATTGTTTTTGTTTTCACAGTTAAATATGTATCTCACTGAGTTTACAGAACTCCGGATATGACACCATGATTCTCACATTATCATAGTTGTATAAATATGAATAAACCTTTTCATATTTCAGATATCAATTTAAATATTGCTTTATCTATGTAATGCAATTATAAGATGGTGACTAGTTAACCAAGTTAGGCTGGGTGTAACAATCCCATTTTGCTCAATGTTGCCTGTATGATTTATGTAAGTTAATTTTATGTTGCCTATATGTCCTATATATGTAATATTTTGTAAAATATGTATTTGTCACTGAAATAAATAAATAAATTTACATATATCCTTCATCTTCACGGGCCAATAATACAACTTTTTAAGGGTATTGACAACATAATCAAATACACATAAAATACAAACCACGCTTATTCCGTCAATTCTACAGACAACTGGTGAGTCGATGTAAGCTTTGTCTGCCTTTTCTAGAGATTCAATGTATTTGCTATCAAGAAGGGCTACGAAATGTCCAGTATTGCCTCTCTGCGGGTTCCATTTATATAAAGCAGTTGAAAAGCATATTTGGTCTTTTCTGAAGATCTCACCATTGCAAATGCTGCAGAACACGTTTGAGTAAACAGATTTTGCGCTTTTACGATACGGAGAAAATAGACCACTATCGCAGGCTTTAATTACGTCTGCTTGAGTTATATTTACGTTGTCAGCTATATTGAAATTGGTGCCGCTACAAGAGTTCGTAACATTCACAAAGCATATCTCATTCTCAATATCAGTACTTGCACCAGGATATATGAAACGGATGGAACAATGCGACTGGGATGTGTTAAGGGTATTCTCTAAATGCTGCATATATGACGCCATACTCCATTCTCTCTTGTTATCTGCATCAAAACGCTGGCACAGTAATATACTTTTCCAGACAATGCCATCGCTGATACCGTGGCACTTAGCGCATCGTGAATTTGTATATATCAATCCTGTTCTTTTAGAATAGACCGGAAGCAGACTGCCCCATGGTGCAGTAACAGGTTGTTCACCACATGCATCGTCCAGAAGTTGTTTTCCATTTGTTACATTTGCATCCTCTTTACAACCGCCAGGCGGACTTGCAGCGACCATGAAATAAGCATTGTATTTATATTTTAAATTATCAGGAATTTTTTCAGTACTTGCTACGACACACTGTTGGCGGTTTCTGTCGACCTGTCCAATGGCTTGTGCATCTTGTGCAGGAAAACAGCAAGTACTGGTACTGCCACAGGTAGCTGCACACGAACATTCTGAAAAAATCATGGTTTAAACCATGAATGTAATAACATTTAATACAGTATAATATGACGTACTATAATATGATATAAAACAAAATGGTGATTTTCCAACGTCAATTCTTAGGGTTATCCGACGATTCTTTTTAAATGCTAGCAAATGATCATCCCATATGTATGGTGCACTATGCACGCGATATCATCCCAACAACGTATATCTACGTGGTGGTGTATGTGGTGTATACATATGATATCATTATTGTGGTGGCGGTGGTGATTTGTTGTTATTGTTGGTGATGTTGGTGTGTTTAAATTACATTCAGTATACTGTTTTTATAAATGTCGATCTATATGCTGGGTATTACAATTTATAAATAATATTTGAAGAAATATCAGTGTTTTGTTATTCAGCTATATCGCGTAAATAACCATTTGTATTATGATTTCTTATCAAATTGGAGGTTCAGAGTTTTATTAGGTTGGCGCATCAGTATTCGTCCAATAAATGTTTAATGCTTTCTTTCCTCATAAACTATTGTCTTGTCTATTTAAGAAGTCAATGTGTCTCGTCTACTAGCTGTAAAAAAATGAGTTATCAGAAACCCATTTCTTCATTAATTCTCGGTATAACCACGTGCTATTTGATAGTTAATACATTAAGCATCGTTTAAACATTAATTATATCCCTCTATGATAGATCTTGTAGTTAATGTACGCGAGAAAATAATCGCTTAACTCCTAAAGAGATAATGCTGTTTCTTGAGGAAAGATATTTAGTTTGTGAAAACAGTTTTTTCTACCTGTTATAAAATTTCTTTATTATTATAAAAGACGTATTATCCCCATGCAAAAAATCATGCCATATTTTCCAGGTACCATTTCTTTCACATACATCTTTAAAAAAAAATTGAAACTCAGATTGAAGGTCCTTTGTTAAACCCTTCAGTGTTAAAAACTGCTGATCAAATGACAACTCTTGATTAGTGGCAAAATGTTTTATGGTATCAAATATTTCTGAGGTATCGGGCATATCAACACGTTTTTCACTGTTTCTATTTTCAAAAAATAGTTTTAGTTCGTATCGATACAATGACTCCCATAACTGTAGAAAAAAACTGTGTGTTTTTTCAAAGTTACCAGCACTTGCAATAACCTTACAAAGACAACCCTTATGTAGTAAATCTATAAGTTGCTGTAAACCCAAATCCAGATATTTTTTCATTATTACAGACTGGAAATTTTCCAGGGTGTGCCAGTCACCAATAAATGGAAGCATCCATTCAAGTTCATTCTTCCATTCAGATTTTAACTGAACCAAATGGTCATATGTCTTACCATCGCCCACGATAACCAAATAGTTAAGACGTTTGTGAATGCCTAATTTTTCATATAATTTAAATAGTAACTGCTGAATTGTAATTTTACTGTCAGCATTTTCCTCCAGCACATACAAATACTCTATTTTACTTTTGTCTGTGTTTAAATTGCACCGTTTCGATAATACGGCTTGAAACCCTTCTAATAATTTCATTTTGATTTCATCATCAATTTCTTCCCCAACTAAATTCTTTCGAATGGAGTACACAAACATGTCATTTTTCAAAACAGATTGTTATTCTAGCTGACCCTGACTATAACTAGTCACATTTTCAATTACTTTACTTTGTAGAGCTAAATCTCTTTCCATTGTTAAGTTTTCATTACTACATGTATGCACATGTGGAATCTCAATATTCAAACTGAAAAACGAAGATGTTAAATCCACTAAGTTGGACCTACTAGTGGGTTTTAATACTGCACGCTGTTTATTTAAAGTCTCTAATACCTTCATTAAACTGCAATTAAATTTCACACCATTTAGCTCTTTGATGCTTTCCAAAAAACAATCTGAGGATGTAAATGAAAATGATCCATAGTATTGATCAAAGTTCAGTAATGGTACAATATCATGATCTAACAATAAAAAGTTAAATTTGTGTCTAGATTCAATTTCTGGCATGTAATATGATATTGACTTACGAATCTGTTCTCCATGTTTTTCATATAAAAGTACATCACTTCCAGTAATGCAACATAAAGCAGCTAGTTTAGTCGCTAAATCAAACTTATTTTTACACGTTCTTGGTGGTTCTGAAATTTCAGTAATACATTTATTTATTTCCGTTTGTAATTTAGTTACAAGAAGTTCTTCATTAATATGACTAGATGAATCTAAACAAAATCCGTCAAAGGACCTATGCTCATGCAACAATGTGCTGGACATCAGCAAAATACTTGATCGATATAAAGATTTACTTTTGCTGCATGGCACTGACCTAAAAACAACACCACTATCTGATGTTAAAGAATCCTTAAAGAAATCTCCCTTTTCCGACTCTTGCAATTTATTTTCCTTTGGTTTTGGATGTACTAGTTGCACTGATGTTCCATCAAAACCTCTATTAGAATCTGTAACTTTAACCATTGCATTTTTAAAGCGCTTATTTATATTATCAATAGACACATAGCAGAATGTATTGGATAATACATTTGGCCCGATGCTCATGTTCTTAACAGCAACGGCATTTTGATATCTTAACAACGTATCACGCGAAATGCATATACCAAAATTATTTAATACTTGAAAACATTCTTTTGAGGACGAAGTGTATTTATCCACAACTGTTGCTATAAGAGTATGGACAGGCATCTGACAGCAGCTGAAGCTTTTCACGTGCACGCACCGCATAACTCACTTTTCAATATCAAGTGTTTTGGCATGGGGACCTTTTTATATATGTTTCACATTACATGTCGATGCGTAGCGGCAACTGGGATTTGAGAAATATGTGTTTAAAATACATGGCAAGAATGTCCCAAGTTACAGGGTCTACATATTACAACAGACTTTTACCCCAACATTTAACTGATTTAGAGTTATATCCAAAAGAAATAGTTAAACATTTTGAATCTGGAGGATTTACAATGAATGTGAAAGGTTACAATTGGCATTCACAGGCATTAGATGAAGGACACGAATCGTGCATCAATAGAGATATAAAACAAGTTTTAAATACGATGACGAAGTCCTCGCTTGCCAAATTCATTCACTATATGCCATCCTGTGCTTTGACGCTTTCAAACTTGAAGGATGTTTTAGGTATAAATGTTCAACGTTATGAACTATCATTAAATATGCAACAAGAAATAGAACTGAATATTTTAAAGTATATAGAAAAATTAAAATCGTCCACTCTAAATAGTGACATAAACAAGACCGAGTCATTTATAAAGCATTTATTCAATCCAAAGCTATCAGGAACTGAGATGCAACAAAATAACCTGTTGAATTTGATAGAGAAAGCAGATGTGCATTTCAAACAGTATGTCACCAATTGCGTGAAATCCACAGAGTATGCATTTGCAAGACAAAAAGTTACAAGACTGACTGGATTTGGTGTTAAAAAACAAACATCATCTGTTTTAAAAAACACAATAAAAGATAAGCACAAGAACTGAAAATGATGAAAGTGATGATTGAATGGTCACAAAGTCAAAATATTCCTATTCAGAATGTGCAACAATTTATCTCATTTCCAAGAGCAATTGCTTCAAGTATTGGGGAAATGTACAATCCTGGTTCAAAATCAAAAATAAAGGATTTGTATCAGACTCAATATCCAGATTGTTTCTCATCAAAACTTAAGTTTGAGACAGTTGATTGTTTAATATTTGATGCCATGTTTCTAGTAAACATCCCACCTGTTAGAATGTACCCAAAATTCTCTGAATATGCACACATTATGTTTCAGAAATATGTTATGGGTTTCACAAGCATGGGAATAAAGGCAATTTTTTTAGCTTTTGATTGCCAAAATACTGATGAACTGTCTCCCAAGATATTTACCAGGAAAAGTAGGGATGGCTTAGAAACTTCAGAAAATGTAACAGTTATTAATAAAGATACTTGCCTTCCATCCAATTGGGTTCAGTTTTTGAGAAATCGTTGTAATAAAAAACTGCTTGTAAACTTCATTTCTGAAGAATTTCTTCAACTTGGATGTAAACATTTGAAAAGTAATGTCGAGTTGATAATTGGTGGTGGTTACAGCGAGTCTTCCAATTGTAAAAGAGTATCAGACGGCATTATTGAAGATATGCATCTATACAAAACCAATATTGATGAAGGGGACAGTCTTGTATGGTTTTATGCATTTAAATGTCCATACAAGAAAATTGTAATATATTCTCCTGACAACGATATATACCATATAGGTTTACCTAAAATTGCAAGTTATCCTGATAAACAATTTGATTTAATCGAAAGGAAATACATTGCAATGATTCGACTGTGCAAGAGTATAAATGAAGATATAGAATATATGGGTATTGAGTGTCACATACTGCCCATACTTCAAATGTTTTATATATGCACTGGGTGTGATTATGTATCTTATTTTTATGGTCATGGTAAGGCATCATTTTTCAAAACTCTAAGAAAACACTTCAAATTTATAAATGGAGAATGTGACGGATTGTTGGGAAACTTGGGTTGCTATCTGGAAATCAACTGTTTGGAAGGCTTTAACTCTTTTATCCGTTTTATATGCTGCGAATATCTTAAAACTTTCAAATACGCATTTTCGAATCCAACAACAGGTACAACATCACCTGAATCATTGTATCTTTCAATTAAAGATGAAAGCTTAACGCAAACTGAAAATCATAAATTATTCTTTAACAAAATCAGAGAATGTTTAATTTATCGTCAGAATTCTGAAGAGAATTATATCCCTTCTTATGAAGCATTGCAATTTCATTGGAAAAGGTCTTGTTGGGTTGCTCAAGTATGGAACCAGTGTGACTCTAATCAGGTAATATTTCCAGATGTTTGTAACCATGGCTGGAGTATAGATGAACATAAGCTTAACATAGTTTGGGATACACCAGAAAACATCGAAAAAGTACATTCAAACGTTAAGTTATGGACAAAGGGATGTGAATGCAGTAAAATGTGTATAAACAAAACATGCGGTTGCAAGAAACAAAATAAGTATTGTGGTCCAGCTTGTTTTAAATGCCGTGGTGTTTGCCAAAATAGGGTTCTTGAAGTAAATGAAAACACTGTTGTAATTGAAGTTGATGATGATAATGAAAACGAAGAAAGTGATTTTGAGTTAGAAGATACTGAGGTAGATATTGAGGTTGAAAATTATGATGACAGAGAAACTATTTTGGATGAAGAACTTCTGTAATTACATTTGCAACGTATACAAATACAAACAGGTTACATTCTTGTATTATGACGTATATGTATATTAAATAATCTCACTGAGGGAATCGGAGATTCTTTGGTCTTATGACGTAATAATCAAATGACGCTGTATGATGATATGCTGATAATTATGACGTAAATATTGGTTGATGTTGTTACATATAGTATAAGCTAACAGCAATACCTTGATGTACAAATGTAGTACGAGTCTGTTGGAAATTCACTGGACATAATTAACCTATCTGTAACATGACCATAGTTCAATTTTGCCATTTAAAAACTTTTAAAAACAATTTAATGATGTAGATGTTCTGAAGGCTTGAAAGCCTGATGGTTCCTTCAGGCTTCTACAGTAAAACTTGAATGTGGATATGTTACACATTGGCTAAACCAGTTCAGAGGATGATTATTTCTTTCAGGCTTAGTGTTATGTATGTACCTATGTTGATAAGATAAACTATATTATTTTGGATAGACAGTATTTGATCACATTAGTGTATGGCCTGTGAACACACTGACATAACTCAATGGCATTGATAAAGATAATTCCAATAAAGATTCTTAGATAATTCCCATAAAGATATAGATAACTCCCCTAATATAAAAGCATAAACGGAATTGCACATGTTTTGATACTCTACCAATATATCTCAGTATGACTTATTAACGTCAAAAAACCAAATAAATGGACCCATGCACTACTTGCAGCACCACTGCCCCTCGGTATAAGGTGGTCAATACGTGCTTTGCTCCCATGGGCGCCGGGAGAGGGATGGGAAAGAAACTAGGGGTGGAACCCATAATTTAAAAACCATTGAAAAACCAACACTTCATTAACGGTGCTCTCACTTTGGACCGCGCGGATAATTTCAATCCGTTTTGCAAAACGAAAATGCAGCTTACACCTGATTTGTTCATTTTCAATCCGTTTCGCGAAAAAAAACCAACAAATCCCTGATTGGTCCATTTTCAATCCGTTTTGTAAAACGAAAATAAACCATAATTCCAACTAAATGGGGATCGAACATGCACCATGTAAATATAAATGTATGATTATATAGGTAATGTAAACATACCAAGATATGGACAAGTCAAAACGCCCTATTACTATAAAACCTAGCGAAAGTTAAAAACGATTAGTTGAGTCTAATGTGGGGCTTCATCTGCACGTGGAATAATTTCTGTGATACAATGATAGCCGATGGGCACAAGTGATCATCTTGGTTCAATCCCGGGCGGTGCCGCAAACATGCAGTCCTGCAGCTAGGGTGCGAACTGGGGGGTCCGTGTCAGTAAGCTTGAGTCTGGGCCCGTACACTCGCTTAAAACTTAGAATAGGACAAACCATATCATGACAGGCAGAATACAATATAACAGATCCAAAAGGTTAGGTAAATAGAGAAGATGTACAGTATAAACCATAAGTTTGGTGCACACGGACATTGTAATATGGGCCCATGGCCAAATCCGCCATCCTTCCTGACACTCGGTAGTGACTGCGGTTGTAACTCACCCTGGAACCGGCTCTGTGAGCGCTGAGTAAGGTTAACGATGAGGACGCGGCACCGGACCCCATATCAAAAATGGTGACAACATCGCACGGTGGGGCCGCGCTACCAAATCAATGCCTAAACTATGAAGGAACTACACCTAGATAGTAGGCGAGTCTCTCCACTGACACAAATACAGCGAGTGGATGCTCGCTGTAGTCTTTGGGGCGTGCAAACGTATTCAAGTTTAGGCTTGAAGAAGACTTAAAAGATAGGGTGGCGCGACATCACTGTGGGGTGTTTTGAAAAAGGGTATACGAACATACGTACATGGTAGGACAGAAATACAATTACTCACATGTATGGGATGCGTTTGCATTAGTGTGCATTACAACACAGATAAACTGTTCATTGCTACCATGTGTAAATATAAGATTGCGTTATCAGAGTGAAAAAACTCTAAGAAACTATTCATTACTACCTTACCATGTGCAATTACTTAAACAATATTTGGATATAATGACCTCCTAATAAGGGAAGTAGTTAACACAATGTAGAAAATAGAGTGAATATTGTCTACATATTTGCATACAGATATAGATGTTCCATAGAGATATAGATCATTCCCATTAAGATATATAGATAATTCCCATAAAGATATATAATTCCAATATATAGATAATTCCCATAAAGATATAATTGCATTCCCATAAAGATATTCTAGGTAATTCCCATAGATATAGATAATTTCCATAAAACACATATAATTTCCATAAAGATATAGATACATTCCCATAAGATATGATTTTATTTATATTAATAAATATATTTATATTATAATTTCTTGTTTTGGTCACCTTTAATTAAGTCCGTTTCCTTTTGTATATATATTGTAATTTAGTTTTAAACTGGGGTTAATAATCCTTCAGGCCTCTTGTGAAACTACATTCCTTGTCTTTAAATTGTGGTAATAAAATTTAACAAAACAAAACAAAAAAAAATTATGTAAAAAAACCTTTGTGCATTATGACATTATATTCTTGTATATACTTAAAGGGACTGAAGGCAATTTGGTAAAATATGTGTTGATCCATATTCAATGATTCTGCTTTTCAAGTTGTATACATCTTCAAAGCTAACATAATTAAACTAAAGCAGGGCACTTTTTTTCTTCTAAAACATGATCCGAAATTCTGCTACTTCACAATTCAAAATTGGTAGTTATTCCCCCAATATTGTGGCCTTTTTTCTTTCTTTTTTTTTTTGGTTAACAACATTTCACCTTCTAACTTAATTAATATTTTTTGTTTTGAATACATTTACATCAGAAAGTTTATCTAAAATGTAATATATTATGCTGAATATTAAATTGTACTTTTGTTTTATAGTGTCCTCCCACATTGTTTTTGTTTTATAGTGTCCTATCACAAAAATAATGTATGCATGTATTGATAAATATTGTGTTTAACAATTTATCTTTCAATACTTTTTTCACAAATCAGACAGTTATCAGGCCTTTTTTTTTCACAAAATGACCAGGCTGGGGAGACTTCACAATTCTTGGAAAAAGGCCCTGTAAAGATACATTTTTCATGAAACATAAAAAAAAAGTTGGATAGCCAAAAAAAAGTTACACGTATTACTGGAGCTCTGTTTGCTTAAGAAGTTACTGACAACAACACTGGGTGAACAGTATTTTTAAATGACAAAGTAAAGGCTGGAAACTTGTGGAAATTACTTTGAATTTGCCTCCAGTCCCTTTATAGGGACACGCAGCAGTTACGAATGTAAAGTTACAGTTTATAATAACCATTTAAGTAGCTATCCCACCAACAACAGGAAAAATTTAACAACACGTACTCCGTTTCTAAACCTTACTATCAATGACAAGGTATATAGTTATATAACCTGTATATTTTGAGAATCCAAACTCTATAGTATTAAATTAAGACTTACAAACTCGTAATTCATTCTATGCATATTAAATCACAGGTATTTTAAGAAACCGTGGATACAACTATATTTTATATCGGCACATATACAGTTGCTGTAGTGTAAATTATAACACACTACATGAAATTTAGGGAGAGGTCCACCATGTATCTTATTCCTAAATGATATGAAATGGAATAAAATGCTGCTGTGTGTCCCTGTATTTGTTGCTTTGTGCTCATTTTAAATTGTTTGTCGAATGTTTATAGTTAGTCTGTAAATCTTACTGATAATTCAAATAAATATTAAAAAAACACGCTATTTTGTCTTAATCTTGTTCAGTACTACTTTATTGTAAAAACTAGTATATTGTTAAATGTTTGTTAGTGACACAATTAAATTTGACTGAACAGTTACAACATAAAAGTTGTTTCTTTGCATTTAATCATATGATTATGTTAAATATTATATATATAATTTTTATATTTGTTTAATAAAAGGAGGATAGGGTATGGCTATCAGGGGAGGTTTATCACTGTCATGAAACTGTGGTATTAGCCTTTTATATAAACTTTAAATGGTTCAATTAACATGAAGGTTTATTTCAATAACATCTTGGTCGTTGATGCATGTTTTCCAAAGAATGAGTAAAATCAATATATGCAGTACATGGTTATTGCCCTTAATTATATTGAAATAACTTAGGTATTTAACTGTTTCAATCTTTTAAAGAATTTGATTAGCATGTTTCTTTCAATAATAGCTTTTCTTTCCCAAAATCCATGCATGTGTTCAGCAGTCATTACACTTTATCATGAAGAAATAAGCAAATTTCAGTTTCAGTTTTCATCCAAGACATAACTTAGTGAACAGTTTCTGATTTTTCACCAACTCCTGAAAATTTAAATCTCATCTAGACAAGTTGGACAAGGCCAAAATAATCACCAGTCCTGTGCTAGTATGTGATGTTCTACCATTATTATGTTGAAGTTTCAGATATTCATGAATATCTGTATGAATAATATGAATATCTTATGACCTGCATTCATGTGTTTCTAGCTGTTTTCAAGGTCACTCAAGATCACTGGTCAATGTGATGTGCTTATGGCAACTTGTACATAACTCTTTAACTGCTTGCGATATTGGAACAAAATTAAATATATGTGTCATGTTAGAGCATTGTCCCGCACAGGCTGTTGGACAATTTGTTATTTTTTTTTAATTACTTAAAATTTGCATAAGTTTGACAAATTCCATCAAAATAATTTTTGCTCGTGTTTCATTTTAACCATGTTTTCCCACAGAAAACTGGATTATTATATTGGCGAATGTCATTTGGCAGGCAGGCAGGCGGCGTCAAACATGGTTTCCGGGCAATAATTTGAGTTAGGAATTAGATATTGGAACAAGTTTTGTGTGAATTTAGTTTATTTGGAACGGATGCTTGGGATTGCATTTGAGGTCACTGGGTTCAAGGTCAGTGTTACTAAAAATAGAGGAAAAAAACTTGATTAATTTCATATTGTCACTGAAATAGATTTCCTTATGATAAAAATTCTGTTGTTTTTTTTGTTGAATTTCCATGTTATCATTTCATAAATTGAACATTATTTGAAGCAAAGGCAGAAATTGCATGTTATTGACAGTGATATATGGAGGCCATTTTTTTTTTCTCATAAAGAGCGTCTCCGTGGCTGAATGGTTAATGAAGTTGCGTTGTAAACCTTCGCCTCTCACCGCTGCGAGTTTGAATCCCACTGGGAACTGGACTAGTGAGAAAGTGTCGATTCTTACGGATGGCTGGAGGTGTACAGTACTGGTTCTACCCAGGAACAGTGGGTGGTCTGCCTCCACCACAAAAAATCGACCGTCGTATATATAATAACCTTACATGCGTTGAAAATGACGTCATTAAAATCTATGGCTTTTTTTGTGGGGGTCTAATTTCAGGCTAGTTGGTGGTGATTCTTGTTAGATGCTATATGCATAGTTGTCTACAGGCTTAGCAAGTGTTTAATGTTATGCATTATAATACTGCACAACCAGAGCTATAGATAAGCAGAGTATTTGATTAAATACCCAATTAAAAATGCCAAAATACCCAATTAAAATAAAAAGCGTGGGTACCAAATATATCATGGCTTTATTACACGCCCACACCGCAAGTTATGTGATAAATACATGTAAATCACTGATGCCTGTGTCATTAAAGGAACACGCGGCAATCTTGATTTTTTTTTAAATGCATTGTCCATTGCTTTGTTTTTTACAGATCTTGATTGCATCTATATTGTCAAATATTTATAATTATTTTGATAGTTGTAAGTATATTTTTAGCATATGTTAAAGGGACACACGGCAATCTTGAAGTGTTTAAAATGGGTGTCTCGATTTATATATCCAGTATCATTTTTACTTTTATCCTGGTTACATTTAAATAAATCAGATTTTAAGTATTCATTATTTCGTCTTATTATACTACAAGTTTTAAAATATTATTGGTGCATTAATATCAAAAATGAATAATACGCAAACATAAATTGCTTAATACTATTCTTATAATTAATGTTTATGAGTGAACAAATTCAAGTTATGCAGAAAAACTAGCGGGACGCGGTGAGTTTTTAAAAAGTAAAGATTGCTGTGTGTACCTTTAATAATTGTTCATTATATTTCACCAATACTATTTAATCTTTAACCTGTTAAGCATGATTATAATAGCATTTGCGTTCATTGTAAACCCAGATCAGCCTGCGAGTAGCTAAGGGTTTACAATGTCTGGCTGCTGATCAGTCATTTTCTCCAAAATACCCCTTTGTCACATAAATGGAATAGTCTTAATTCAAAGAAATAACAGTCCATTATATAGAGCTACAGATCAGCAGGGTATTTGCTTAAATACTCAATTAAAAATGCCAAAATACGGTATTAAAATAAAAAGCATGGGTATCAATAAAGTAATCAAAGTTGTCAAATGATAAAATAACCAATGCAATTTAAGCAATATATGGGTTGTTGAAGGGACACCCAGTCACCTTGTATACATAAAGCCTATTGTAAAAGATGTTGATTTTATTAGATTTTCTGTATACAATATTAGTGGAATGCCACCCCAAATCAATGTTGCAAACTTTTATTGTTTTATTTTACCCAATTAAACAAATACTGATGAGTAAATACCCATTTTAATCAAAAAGCGTATCTGTAACTCTGAATTGTATATATATATGTAGCGGGTTAAAGGTTAAGAGTGCTACGTGACCCTTTAGTAGCAGTTACATACAGGTTGCTTTTCTGGTCTGTTTTTTCAGCCACTTCTAAGTTTTTATTTATATGAGAAGTAGGTACTTATTATTATATATGCCTGCATAAAATACTTGAAATCATGAACTGCAGGTAATCCGTATAATTAAGCAGTTGATTTTCAGTTAGCTTTTATTATAGTTTATTATGCAGCAGCAATTTGGAAACCCTGGCATGGATATCAGAGATTGTTTGGGTGGAATTTACTGGACTTCGTCTTGGGATAGACCTAGATTTATGCATGACAATGCTTTAGTTGGCTAATTAAAGTTGTGCACATACATGTCATTTCTAAAGTCTATGTCCAAACTGTCCTGGAGCCTGCAAGGGGAACACATTGGCTGCTGTATTTTAAATTATTATAAGGGTTATTATGTCCCCTTTTGTGTAATCCCATTCAGATTGCATTTGATAGACAAAAATTAGATCACAAATAATCATGAATATTTTTGCACGACACTTTCGGTATATGTTTACATATTTTTCTAGGCAGTGCTACCCTTGAATTATAAATACAAGCTTGATTAGTCAGTATGGCTCAATACATACTTCTATCAAGTTAATATTTATTATTCAAGTATAGCACAATCTAGATAAAGGTGTAAACATACTAAACTGCAAGATACAGGCAACAAATATTCAGGATTATTTGTGTTCTACTAAGTTTTTTCTTTTGTTGATGTACTTTCAAAAGTGGACATAATTCTTTACAGTGCTCCAAATAAGCAATTGTTACCAGTAGTTTTGGGAAATCAGTATTGAAAAATTAAATAAGGAGTTATATCAGCATTGAAACATTTACCACTGATACTCCGGCATCTGTAAGTAAAAAGCAACACAGCCATATAAAGCCATAATAAATTTAATTACTCTTGCTCTTCATTTTACCAAACTTTACCAGATTTTTTGACTTTTTTTTGTTTAATTTTTAAAAAAAAATGTTTAAATAAAATATTGAGTTGATTATACCTTAGCCTTTTTATTTTTAGGTTACCATGTATGATGACGCAGACATTTCCACCAGCTTCTCGATCCAGTCCACCAAACTCCTTCAATTGGCTTGGCCAACATGTGGTAATACCTTTTTGTGCTCAGATTTTTAAACCGTATTTCTAAGCTTAATGATAACAATTAGACACGCTATAAAATGTCAGCATATAATTAATTATTAATTAGCATCAGTGTATTATAAGTTCAAAAGACAATTTTTTTTATTTACATGCATATATATATGCAGATGTCAGACAGTGTCAGAGTTTGAAATGGTATTTATAAAATAAAAATCAAAAGATTTGTTTGTCTTTCTGACATAGATGATATATTATACCAAGGTATGTGTAAAACTAAGGAAAAATAACGGTGTAATTAACTTTTTAGTGTTTTTGATCTTTTCACCCCCACTGAGGACTCCTCTGTGTGGGAACCAAAAAGAATGTTGCTTTTGTTGGCTGTTGTCAGGTGGGGAAGTCATCCACTAAGTTTGGTTGAATTCTGCTCAGTGGTTAAAGGGAATGTAGCGACACAGCCAAACAAGCTCCATTATTGAGAGTTCTGAAAACTTGGGAAAAAGTGAAAGAATTATCAAAAGCAGATGCTAAACATCAGTTAAAGCAAAGAAAATCACTGCAAATGAATTCATAATCCTTTACTGGTC